>SNQJ01S0010870.1:488244-511725 GCA_010110895.2 Picea sitchensis | reverse complement strand
ATGACATCATCATTATGGGAAAGGGACATATTCATGTATTGCATTAACTAAAAGAGAAATATACAACCTGAGCCTTGATGTCGTAGATCTCCTTTCGATGGCTCCTAGATCTGACACACACACTTTCTCATGCATGAAGAAGTTCAACTACATATGATTACTTGTAGTCTCTTGCTGCTGTAGCTTCAATCCTCCATACGGTCTTGCACCAGTTCTCCAATNCATAAGTAATCTCCTCAATATATAGGAAAAGATTGATTAGTTACTTGGATAGGGAATGATCCCAAGATATCTGGAAAGTCAATATTTTGCCAACCATTCGAACTCCAACTCATCCTTCTAGAAGATTCCTTCTAGAAGGATCGAGAACTTATTCATTTTTCTCCTTTAGAAACATGTCCGCACCCTAACCATTAACACAGTGCGGATAGTCCGTAGTCAAGCTGAATGCAGCATGTGGAAATTAAGGATTCCCGCAGGAGAGTATAATGCAGCCTGCGAACTATTTTCAAAATAGGATTTTGAGAAAATGATAAGTGTAACCTTCTTCAGGAAAAAGCTCTTAATGAAGAGTTTGATATTCCATCATCATGAAATAATCATATTATCATCTCGATAACCAAAAATGTGGATAACAGTCTCTTGCCAGCGCGCAGAAGAACCATGATTAACCGAGTCCATTCTTGTGTTCTAAAACGTGATGCAGATTTTAACAGTTTTGGAAAGGGCATCACCTTTCAAACGATGTTGTCAATTTGGTAACGACTATGACAGTCCACAGTCACTTTCCATGTATGCACTCCAGCAAATGATCATGCGACAAAAATCAAGGCCGTTACAATAGATGGAGGGAGTCTGACAGAGCACTTGGTCATTTGGATACCCTGTCAAAGGAAGACATCGACACATCACTCTCTCCATGACGATATCTCACTGATAACCAAACCTCAATGGAAAGACAAGCGATTACGATGTGACTGAATACAATTGGTTTCTATTACTAGAAAAGCATCCTACAAAGAGTCGTCTAACAAGAGAACTTCCAGTTGCCTAATTTCTAGGAATACTAGTTAGAGAGAAGGGAAGCCCAAGCGACGCCCTAGCCTATATATTTTTTCCTTTCGATGTAAGCCAGGTTGGTTGGAAAAACTAGTGTAGACAATGACTATTGAATGTAGTTTTGATCTTGATCGAAATTTAATGCAAAAGTCCTGAAGCTCTGATGAAAAGATTCTAATTGTAGCAGTTGGATGTATTGTTTCCTTTCTTTGCGTACATACTTCATGTATTTTTTATTCATATCTATTTCTGTCTAAATTGGAACGTAATTTCAAACCTAGGATTCACTGCGCGACACCCTAGATTCGTGCCATTTAGAAAAACCATGTTTCCTCTAAGTTAACTCTGAATTCATCCTCAATGGTGCTCCGAGTTGCTTCAAGTGTTTTTCCCCTCGCCACACAAACTGATTTTAAACCGAAATTTTTTGGTTACTTAGCCTTTATCCTCTCAGGTTCAGTCACTAAGTCATTTTTTTCTATCGTTTTCTTAAATTGACCCCATAGCCCAAGGTCTTACTCTCTTTCGCCAATAGAACCAGAAATTATTATTTAAAGGTGTTAAATCTAGTCGACAACTTAAATCCATATCCTATACCGAGACAAAGCCTCCCAAGAGAGCTCTCTCCAGGTCCAAAAGGCTAGTTTTGGGTCTCAAAGTTGGTTTGTACATTTCCTCAGTCATTTGTTTCTCAGTTGAACGAAGTTTACAGAGAGCCAACATTCTGGCGTCGTTGTCAGGGACATAGTTGAATAAATTTTCCCTAGGAGAACAACTAAAGTTATAGTTTTGACCCCTGAGGGTAATATAGGGACAAACATATATATCGGCTGAAACCTTTACCCAAGTGAGTCCAATAAAAAATACTAGTAGCACAAAGTAGCGTGATTTAGGAACCCTTGCTTTGAAGACGATCTATACCAGATAAAATCCTGACCCAAGCCCTATAGAGCCTGTGTGAAATCCTGAGAAACTTATGTGCAGGACTAGGGAGCAAGCGTCGGACCTGTTCTATTACTTGGATAGAATCTTGTCCTTACCCAAAGACAACGTGCAAAGCATTGACAACCTTGATGTTGATGCCCTGTTTGAGAAAACCCTATCTGGGTCTAAGTCGGAAACCAGTTTGGATGATATAGTCTTCGACCAAAAGAGGTTTCAATATTTGATACCGAAGAAAATCCCCCAAATTCCTAACCCTCCTAGATACATGGCCTCTAGATTTTCCCCCCTTGTTCTTCTAGCCCAACTCCATGATTTTCCCTAGAATTACAGCAAGAGGATCAAGCTCTACGATGCTGAAGGGAACGTTTCAGCAGAAACACATCTGGATTGGTTCAATGATTTCATCGAATTAGAGGAGGAGGACTATACAGACACAAAAATGAGGTTGTTTGTGCATATTATTTCAGTGGAGGTAAGGAAGCGGTTCAAATCCCTCCTAGCAGTAAACATTCAAGACTTTGTCACATTCAAAATGTCTTTCATTACTAGATGGGGAGACAAGAAGAGTTCCTTACAGCTATTGAAATAGTACAATAATATGAAGAGGGCGCCAGAGGATACGGTGAAAGAATTATCAACCCATTTTATGAGGCTTTATAACTCAATTCCCGCAAAATTCCAGCCACCCCCTAGGGCTGTGCAACTGCGATACGCCGATTCCTTCGACAACGATTTCGCCTTGCTATTGAGAGAAGGAAGATCAACAAATCTAGACGCCATGATGAGCGATGCAATCTAAGTCGAGGTAAATATGATGGTGTTGGGGAAGATCAAATAGATATTCAAAAGAGGTGATACGAAACCCCAAGGGGATGCACATCCATTGACATCTCAGTCCTCGGATGAAAAAATTGACTTGATGATGAATACGATGGAGAAAATGATGGAAAGAATGTCCATGGGAAACATACCTATTTCCTGAGAACAACATGACCCCCAGCCCAGAAATCAGAACCTCAGAAGGGGTCAGGTCCCTCAGATCAGACAGAGGGAGTAGCGAGACTAGGGCAACCAACAAATAAGGTCTCTATTCCAAAATAATTACGCAAACAAGGATTTTGATCAGATGTTCCAAGACCAAATGCATTGCTGCAATGACAAGGACACATGTGTGTTTTTGACGAATGGAGAACATGATCAATACATGAGATAAAATGACGATATTATGCTTGAAATGGAGGACACACTCTTGTGGGAAATGGAAGAATTCATGAAAGGTTATCGCAAAGCCATCATGCAATTTAAGAAACAATACAAACTTATGAGCAAGAAGAGCCTATCAAACCTTAACAGAAAAATCCCATAAGGAAACCTCCGATGGATGCCCCTTCCACAAGTCTCCCGAAGCTAGACAACCTGACCAAGGATGCGGATGAAAAGGCAAAGTCAAAGGAAGAGGCCCCGAAGAAAGTGCTAGAGACAGGTCGGGAAGAGCATGGAAAAGAGGTATAAAAGGTCTCTCCCCCCTTTAACTTTGAGAATGAAATGGCCAAGATCAAAATCTTTGTCCCGTTCAATGAACTTATCAAAAAGGGTGAGTATCGGGAGAATATTATTAAAATGTTGAAAATGAGAGAAACCCCCAACACTTTGAACACCCAGGACGATCACCCTGCTATTTTATTTGGTCCGCGTGTAGAGGATACAAGTGATACTGAGGATGTTCCCCTGTTCTATGTCAGTATCAAGGTCCATGACATGACCCTGCCTAACGCCATGCTGGATTCAGGAGTGTCGCATAACCTCATGCCAAAGGTGATCATGGACAAGATGGGTTTGGACATCATGAGGCCCTATAAGGACCTTTTTTCTTTTGATTCGAGGAAAGTCAAATGTTTGGGTCTCATCAAATACTTGGGCGTGTCGCTGGAATAAATTACTTCAAAGAACATGGTTATTGACGTGGTCATCTCCGATATACCCCCTAAGTTTGGCATGATGTTATCCATGTTGTGGGACACAAAATTAAAGGGAACTCTGGAAATGGACATGTCGTATGCTACCATTCCTATCTTTGGCTAGGAGAAAAGGTTATACAGAGAAGTAATACCGAAGTACATGGTAAGAATTAAGATGCAGTTGAATAACCACCCTATCTAATCCATCAACACTAAGGTCTGCTCCTCCATATTCTACAATGACCTGAGATTTGAAGAGGAAGAGCTGACAACCATCATGACCGCCAATGATAAATTCGCGTGACGAGTAGCAGAGTGTGCTGAACCAAGGGACTGATTAGAGAATGAGATATGGAACATTAATTTTGAAGGCACTATGAGAAAAGAAGGGGCAGGGGCCAATGTATGGATAAGTCCCCTCAAGGTGGGAACACAAATCTTCTCCACAAGCTCACTTCCAAATTTACAAATAACATGGCTGAGTATGAGGCACTGATTTTGGGCCTAAAGATTTTGAAAGAATTGGGAGAAAAGAGGATAAAAGTGCATGGGGACTCTGAGATGGTTATAAACCATGTGAAAGGCATATATCAAACCAAACACCCCAGGCTGAGAGCGTACACGAACCTAGTGTTATAACTCCTTGAAGAATTCTCAGAGTATGACCTATCGGCGATCCCAAGGGAGTAGAATCAAATCACCGATGCATTGGACACCTCGGCCTCGGTCTTTAAAATTCCCATCATTCCAAAAAAAAAATATGAGATCGAATTCAAACATAGGACGACAGTTCTTGATAATATCAAATATTGGTAGGTGTTTGAGGATGACAAACAGGTGGAGAGATTTCTCCAAATGAGCGATGACTTCGCTAACATAAACATTGATGACGAGTGCTTCTATGAAGAAGATGACAACATAGATGAACGTAGTAATGAAGACCCTTTCCAGAACCAGATAGAAGGAAGGGACATAATAGAACTAAAAAATAATATCATCCCAAAGGGGCTAGTTCCGTTGGAAAATATTTTTGATGAAAATGACGTGCCTAGAAATCCCAATATCACTGCAAACCAGAGGATGTCAAAGATTGCAACATTGAGACTCAGGAGAACCCCAAAATAATCAAATTTTCAAAAACACTCAGTACAGAGGCCAAACAAGACTACATCAAGCTCATGAAGGATTTCCCCTATGTTTTCTCTTGGAGTTATGACAACTTGAAGGTTTATGACACTAAAGTGATTCAACATGTCATTCCTCTCAAAGAATACCAGAGGCCTTTCAAACAAAAGATGAGACAGATAAATCCTCTGTTGTTGTCGCTAATCGAAATGGAGGTAAAGAACCTGAATGAAGTTAAAATTATGGTTTCTTTGAGGTTTTCCAAATGGGTTCCCAACTTGGTGCCTGTAAGAAAAAAGAGTAGCGAAATAAGATTGTGTGTGGATTTTTGAAACTTGAACAAGGTGTCCCTCAAGGGCCACTACCCACTCCCTAAAATGGATTATATTCTGCAAAAGGTAGTGGGCTCCTAGAAGATTTCCATGCTGGACATTTTTTTGGGTTATAATCAGATCATGGTACACCCAGATGATAGGGAAAAGACAATTTTTACGACACCATGGGGAACGTTCATGTATGCTACGATGCCTTTCGGCTTGATGAAAATCAGAGGTACCTTCCAGAGGGCGATGGACATAGAATTTGCTGAATAAAAGGACAAGTTTATCGTGATCTATTTGGATGACATCATAGTGTACTCTGATTCCGACGAACAACAGCTCGAGCATCTGAAGAAGGTCTTCTAGAAATGCAAGAAATTCGGCATATCATTTAATCCAAAAAAGTCACATATTTGGATGCAAGAAGGGAATTTGTTGGGGCACATCATCTCGAAATAGGGTATAAATATAGACCCCAACAGGGTTGAAGGAATCCTAAAAATTAGCACGTTGCGCGGCAAAAAGGAGGTGCAGTCCTTTCTTGGGAAGGTAAATTTCTTGAGGAGATTCATCCCGAACCTGGAAGAAATTATAAAACATATCACCTGTATGCTCAAAAAGGGGAATGAGATCAAATGGAACCCTGAAGCCAGGAAATCCTTTGAATATATCAAGATAGCGATGACTAAGGCTCCCATGTTAGCCAACCTAGAATTCACGAAGGATTTTATATTGTTCTCGTTCGCGTAGGAGCATACGATTGTTGGCATGTTGTTACAGAAAGACAATTAGAACTTTGAGAAGCCTATAGCCTATTTCAACCTTACACCGAGGGATTCCTCACTGAGGTATGAAATTATGAAGAAACAATCATACGCCTTAGTAAAATCTCTAAAGGAGTTCAGAATGTACATATTACACTCCCATGTTATCTCTTACGTGCCCAATAACTTAGTTAAGGATATCCTGACTTAGCTTGACCCTGAGGGAAGAAGAGGTAAGTGGATAGCAGGAATGCTAGAATATGACCTTGAAATAAATCCCATTAAGATGATTAAGGGTCAGGGCCTTGCAAAGCTGATGGCGCAGTTGAACTGCGACATTTTGGGAATCAAATTCATCCTTGATCTAACAGAGAATCCTGAGGAAGAAACAACTGCGCAGGTGTCTCAAACGTTCATCAATTCACCATGGTATAAATACATCATCTATGTGTTGAGGAATCTGCAAGCCCATCCAGTTTTAAGTAAGACCAAGGACATATTATTAAATCTCAAAGTTGTTAAGTTCTG
The DNA here is from genome assembly GCA_010110895.2 of Picea sitchensis. Lineage (NCBI taxonomy): Eukaryota > Viridiplantae > Streptophyta > Pinopsida > Pinales > Pinaceae > Picea > Picea sitchensis. Next base: position 505,026 of record SNQJ01S0010870.1, on the reverse strand, counting down.
CGTCTTGCATAACTCACTGTATTGGAAAGATCCTAGAGGGATATTGTTGAGTTGTTTGCTGGAAAATGACCTGAAACGAGATATCGGGGAATTCCATAAAGGCGACTGCAGAGGACACCACTACTAGAAAACTACCATGCATAAAATCCTAAGAGAAGGTTACTATTGTACTAGCATCTTTGTACACATATAAAAAGAAGTTTCCAGTTGCCACGAGTGTCAGATTTTCGATGGAAGGAGAAAGTTGCAGCCCCTGCCACTGAAACCAATCTCGGTCGAAGCCCCTTTCATGCAATGGGGATGGGAATTTATAGGGGAGATCCATCAACCATCCTTGGCGTAACACATATGGATACTCATGACCACAAATTACTTCATGAAATGGATAGAAGTTATTCCAATGAAGCAGGCTACTGACGCAGTCATCATTCAATTTTTGGAGACAAACATCCTATTGAGATTCAGATGCCCTATCAAGATCATAACAGATAACGTGGTCGCATTCAAGTCCAATAATATGGAGAAGTTTTCTCAGGATTACAATATAACCCTGTGACATTCTATAATGTATTACCCATAGGGAAATGGGTTAGCAGAATCATCAAATAAAAGTTTGACCAGGAGCATCAAAAGACTCCTGCAAGATAACAAGAAGTCTTGGCATAAAAAGCTTATTTACGTGCTATGGGAGGACATGGTCGCTACCAATAAATCCATCTTGAACTCTCCATTCCATATTTTATATGGAGAAGATGAGGTTTTCCCCACCTCACTGGGGTTGCTCGTCAAAAAGTTATTGCAAGAACATGAATTCGAGCCAGATGACGCACAGATGAGGATAAATCAGTTGATTCATACACAACAGATGAGGGAGCAGGTGTACAATTGATCACAAATACACCAGGAAAGGATGAAGAAAACCTTCGATACACAATCTAATCAGGAGGAATTTCAGACGGGGACCTGGTGCTAAAATGGGATGTGAGGAACGAAGATAAAGGAAAGAACAGAAAGTTCAATCATCTCTGGATGAGTCCATTCAGAATTAGTGCATATCGCGAGAAAAAATCTTATTTTCTAGAAGAGATTAATGGAGAATGCATTGGTTGGGGTCTTATAAACAACAGGTTCCTCAAACACTATCTAGTGCAATAAAGTCTGTTTAAGTCACATGTCATTGTAAATAGTCATTTTATTTTGTTTTCAAGATAGGCGTTTTCGAGTCAGTGTGTTAGCAAAAAATTGAAGCCCGAAGTGAAGGCCCTGAGTTTATGCTGAGTCTATTGGAAACTGTGTCAATAATTTTAGGTTGTGTTTTGTTTTTCGTGTTTTAATGTCTGAAATTTGAATAAGGCCCAATGGTTAGGCACCTTGTCTATTGTTCTTTTCTACCTCACTGGGAGGATAACATCCCCATTGGAGCTAGTTATTAGTGATGTCATTTTTCTTTTTCAACAAGAGTCGGTCTTAATCAAGTCATTGCTCGTGTGTCAAAGCATGTGAGGTCAGATACCGAACAACAAAGGGGTCAAATTCAGCAAGTGGCGGGTTGGCCCTTGGTGTTGGGAAGGGATGTCAGAGTCAAAACATGTTTAAATGGTATGAGTCTGTTCCCAAAGGGTCGAGTCCTGTCAGAAAGGAAGTATTTACATGCTGAGGATTGAGGAATATTTTTAAATAGAAGTTGCATCGGCAAGTGAAATGACCATCATCAACTCATTATGAAGGCTGAAAGAATGAAAAATCACAGTTCTTGTATCACATATGCTCTGCAGTCCTTATCATATGTACTTCACATGCCCCGAAGTGTACTCGTTGCGTAGATGTGTTACGATAAATCTCCAGTTCTATTCGAAACATCCAGTTTCCATGAACTCAATGGTCCCTGGAACAATTCCACCTCCCACCCGCTCTGTTATAAATTCGGGTTTTTTCGCATATATTTTGTTCACCAACCAAGCTCATGCATTGTTTGTATTCCTTCTCACAAACCTAGGTTGATTAAGATTTCTTCCTTGGGCTCGTTCCAAATCCACCACGCGCAAGAGAAATACACATTTCACCATGGAAACCTCCCAAAATATAAGGAAGGGCGTGCGAAGTGAAAAAAGCACTGGGCCCGAGCCCCAAAACTTGACATTGATCAACGAATATCCAGAGGTCAGAGCATCCTTCGAACAATTCAGGTGCATGGGCTTTTGCAAGAAAATCCAAGGATTTAATATGAGACTGGCTGAGTAGTTTGGACTTAGTTTCGATGGTTTTTGTGCGGTGATTGTGGGTGTCACTATCGAGGTAATAGAAGAAACTTTGTCGACCACGATGAAGATCCATCTGCACGATGAAATGTGGTTCAAAGGAATGTCCTTGGACGCGCTCTGCTATGAAGACTTCATCGAGCGAGACTGTTTAGGTGGTAAGGTCGAGACGGGCGTTCTGAGTAGATATTTGCAGGAACCTTTTAAGAAACTCCTTGGAGTAATTAGGAAATATTTCACTTGTGAGGGGAGGTTCAACAGAGTAAATTCACATCACATTAGATTGTTGATGCACTTCACGGGAAGGAGACCATTAAATCTACCCTTTTTCTTACACCAGAGCCTCCGAGAGATGACAGACAATGTCCAGGCTGAAGCAGATTAGCCGAAAAGGAAACTATCTCATGTATCACCGATTAAATTGTTGGTAGTTGTGGAGTTAGAATGGTCGAGAAGCAACTAGGATTCATTTTTTCTCGCAGTGGGAATTCCGAAGGATCCAAAGGGAGATTTCCCTCCGCCCATGGAAAGGATAATATCATACCACGTGGGGGCTTGAGCCGGAAAGGTTGTGCAGGAAGGAAGGATGTTGGAAGCACTATCCCCCCAACAGAAAATACCCCAGAGAAGGGGCTGCCCAAGGAAGAACAAGGAAGCAGGGGAAGCCCAAGTCCCGAGAGAACTGCATGCAAATTAGGGTGCCGAATAATTGCTCATGTGCTCCATTTGACTGGAACCTGTCAAAGGTACAAGTTGAGAAAGATGGAGTAGGAAGAGGAGAACATATGTTGAAGGAACAAATGTTCGTGAGCCATCTCTGTAGCTGAAACAAGTTCAACTCACTATCATGGAGCTTTACCAAGACAACAGGGAACTAAGACAACAGTTAGCAACAAAGACCCTTGAAGTGTCAACATCATAAGGCTGTGAGGGAAATGTGACATGGCTCAAGAGACAACTCAAGGAAGTGCATGATACAATCATACAACTACGTGAAACACAAAGGATGTCAGAAGAAACACATGTGAAACACTTCAGGGAATGTGAATCATCCAGGGAGAAAGTCTACGTGACTCTTTCCAGCATGCAAAAGAAGCATGATTAATCAAGTTCATTCTTGTATTCTAAAACATGGCATGGATTTTAACAGTTTTGGAAAGGGCATCACCTTTCAAACGATGTTGTTAATTTGGTAACGATTGTGACAACCCGCATTCACTCACCACGTACGGAATCCAACAAATGATCACGTGACATAAATCAAGGTTGTTACAATAGCTGGTGGGAGTCTGACAAATCACTTGATCGTTTGGATACCCTATCAAAGGAAGACATCGACACATCACTCTCCCCACGATGAGATCCCACTGATAATCGAACCGCCATGGAAAGACGAGAAGTTATGATGTGACCAAATACAGTTGGTTTCTATCACTGAAAAAGCATCATACGAAGAGTCATCTAACAAGAGAATTGTCAGTTGCCTAATTTATAGGAATAATAGTTAGAGAGCAGGGTAGCCCAAGCAGCGCCCTAGCCTATATATTTTTTCCTTTCGATGTAAGCCAGGTTGGTTGGAAAAACTAGTGTAGACAATGACCACTGAATGTAGTTTTGAGCTCAATCTAAATTTAATGCAAAAGTAATGAAGCTTGATGAAAAGATTCTAATTATAGTAGTTGGATGTATTGTTTCCTTTGTTTGCCTACGTACTTCATGTATTCTTTATTCATATCTATTTATTTTTGAATCAGAACGTAATTTCGAACCTAGGATTCATTGTGCAGTGCCCTAAATTCCTTCCATTTACACAAATCGTGTTTCCTTTAAGTTAACTCTGAATTCATCCTTAGCGGTGCTCCTAGTTTCTTCATGTGTTTTTCCCCTCGCCACACACAACGAGTTTAAATTGAAAATTGTTTCTTACTTAGCCTTTATCCTCTCAAGTTCAGTCACCAAGTCATTTGTTTCTATCCTTTTCTTAAATCGACTCCATATCCCGAGGTCTTACTCTCTTTCACCAATATAACCATAAATTGTTATTTAAAGGTCTTAAATCTAGCCGAAAGCTTAAAGCCATATCCTGTACCGAGACAAAGTCTCCCGAGAGATCCCTCTCCAGGTCCGAAATGCTAGTTTTAGGTCTCAAATTTGGTTTGTAGGTTGCCTTTGTCATTTGTTTCTCAGTCGAACGAAGTTTACAGAGAGCCAACACATTAAAATTTACAAGATGAGTGAAATGGTGAATTAGAAGAACTACCAGATAAACATACGAGTCACTGAAAATAATGAATATCATAGCTTATGGAATTGGAATAACATGATGATAAATTAAGGATTCAACATTTCTAACCCATATAAGATATAATTCAAAACATCCTACAAACAATAAGAATATTCATATATTTAAATGCATGGAGGTACCCTCTCCATATCATTCAAAGATCTGAAGAAATGACAAGATAATGGTCACTTGTTAAGAGGAAATCACTTCTATTCCATAGCCATAAACCACACAGTTATATAGAATATGTTGTATCACATTCTTCTTGATATTTTATTAATAGGGATATGATACAAGAAGCCCAATGCTAGGGGTGGATTTTACAAGAGCACATGCACAAAAAGGAGAATTGCAGACTGAAACATAATGCAAGGTATGAATCTCATGAGGCTTGTTTCCTTTACTATCTGACTATGCCTTAGGGTTGTGATCAAACAACTATGGTTGTAAGAGAATCTTAAATTCCTCAAAGTTCCAACCCTAAAAATGAGCTCCTTATCTTTCTTTATAGACGTATTTGTTCACAATAAAATCATTCATTCAGACTAATGTTGCTTCTTGAAACTAGATACAACTTGTCCTTTGCTTCATACCTTTTCTGGTTTTTCAACTGATTTTACCTAATTTTTATTGAGTAAAAATAAATTCTTACCATTAAAGTTAACCTGTTGATGCTCTTTTTGGGTTTGTTTGATTTGTCCAATTGAGATTATGTCTAGATTCTACTTGATGAGTCAATTGGGTCCTTGGCTACTACATTGGACATTCTCGACCCTTTCAAAGTTGAGGTCCAAGGTTGGATGAAATGGTGTCTAGCCATTTCTTCTCAGCCACCACCACCCATCAATGCAGAGTAACATTGACCAGCTCCTAAAATATTCTACCTTGAGCTTCTACATCAATCTTTCCAATTGATACAATTGCACCTTAGGATAGATTCTAAAATGTACCTTTTCTCTCAAATTTGAGCTAATGATACGAGATAGGGACATTCTTTCCTTCATGAATTGTACAACACACTCATCATATGTCTGTAGACGATATGGATGATATCTCTCTCATGATGGGATATACTGAGGAGGTGGGTCATCTTCTATGACACCTGTTATCTAAGTAATTTACTTTCAGAAGCTAAATCACTCAAAGATTTGTTTCTTATGATCTTTTGATTTTCTCTTATAATAAATCAACACGTGCTTATGGAGACATCTCATAAAGAAAAAATATTGGCTACACTTGGTGTGATATTATGAGATCTGTGACTTGCATGGGTGTGCTTGTATGAGCAATGATAAATTATTTATACCTTGTCTAAAGGTATAAACTGTTTCTGGCAAATATGTCATTTGGACCAAATACGAGAATAGAATTTATTGGACCAATCATGTAGATTGAATTTGTATCTTAAGGATATGCAACATTGGATGCATATGTTTTTTAGGGATGAGAAGAGGCATGAAGACCTGGTAATGGTAGTAGTCATACAAATATTTTGTGAAAACTTGTAGCAGATATCTTATTCCAATGGTGTCTACTAACAAAGAAGAGAGCTGGAAGGAATGGAAGAAATATGGGAACTAATTGAGAAGGTAACAATAGAGAGTTTCCATGAAGTTGGAGGAACAATCAATCACACGTTATTGTGGGATGAAGGACATTGCATTAGCAAAGTTGTGAGAAAGCACCAAAGCAAGACATGGGATCGTGAAAAATTGCAGATAGTGCAACAATATACTAGAGGAAGAAAATGTTGCAGTAGAATGAGGGGACAACAAAGTCACATAATATGAGATCCAGGGGAATTTAAGTAAAGGAACTCATGATCAAGAGATCATGGGAGTTTGATGCAAGAGAAATATGAATCCCAAACCCAACTCACTTGACAAGACCTAAGGGGTCTTGAGTTACTAAGGGAGTGGGTTACTTAATTAATTTTGATTGTTTTATTATTGAAATTCCTGTGTTTTAAGGAGTTTTAGAATGTTTTGAATTGGTTTGTATTGAATTGCAATTATGTAATTAAAACTTCCTTGTTAGAACAAATCACAAGGGTTGAGTGAGTTAGAGATATTTAACGTTTTATTGAGAGATTTAGGGATCTAGAGATCCTTGAGATAGGAGTTGAGTGAGATGTTTTTGGATATGAGAGGAACCTTAGGGATTGTTGGAGGATTTATAGGATTTGAACGTAATTTGTTTAAAATCCTCCTTATTTTAATTGTAAGCCTAAGATGCATGAAAGAGAGGCCATTAATCAAAGAAATTAGGTCATAGAGTGAGGAGAGGCCTACTGAATGTAATTAGAACAATTTATGAAAGGATGTCTTTTAAATCGATCTACAATATGGTGTAATTAATGAACGAAGACAAGATACACTCTATTTCAAGTTTTCGATAGCTTAATTGTGTAAACCCTTACCTTTGTATGATCATTTACACATAAATATATGTACGCATATTCATTTGCGGGTGTGATTATAAGTTCTAGGATGAGGAGATTGTGGTTGACATTGAGTTACATGTATCTTGATTGAGATCTTGCTTGAGTCCTACAAATATATGAATAATTTGTGGAAAAAAAACATGTGTCTGGATGACAGATTGAAGTTGTATGTTTTGTAATATTTTTCCTTGAATTAGATTGCAATTGGTCCCATCAAAGTCATGGCGGGAGAAAAGTAGAGTTCATTGATCAAATTTATGATCAATGAATCTGTAGTATTCTAGATATAAATCAGTGTGCATAAAATAAATAATTATCTAGAAATGACAGAGAAACAATGATATAACGAGAACAATACCACAATAATACTAGAATAACATTAGAAAGAGCACTTTGATTACTGAGAGAAATGTTCACTTGCCTCTTTGAGGGGTAAACCTCTAGCAAAACAAATCTCTATTACAATAATATCCAAGAAAAAAATTCTCATACCGTCTATTCCTATTTATACTAAATCTATCTATCCAAAAGAACAATCTAAAGGAAGATCCTTCTAGAAGCAGAAGATTCTATTAGGTCTTCTTACATTTGACTTATTCCTCCTTATTTCTAGGCCTTATTAATATTGACCTTTATTACATGGAAATATATTATTCTACCCACTTGAGGGGTTAGGTAGGTTAGGTCCCTAACATGCCCTCCCCCTTAGAATCATCCTTATCCTCAAGGCTTGAGATGAGGAAATTGCTGCAGAATGTTAGCGGGCTCCCAGGTGGAATTTGCTGGAGTTGTATCTTTCCAATGAACTAACACTACCATGATGGTATGTTGATGAAGACGATGCTCTCACTGGTCCAACACTGTTTATGGTTGCAACCAGATGGATCCTTCTTCATCCAACTCAAGAAGTTTGGTTTGAGTTTGGCACTTAGTGCCAATCACCTTCTTTAAGAAAGAGACATGAAAAATAGGATGGATCTTAGAATGATTGGGTAAATCTAACTAATAGGGCACATGTTCAACGCGCTTGAGAACTGTATAAGGACCATAAAATTTGGGTTCCAGTTTTTTACAATGTTTGATCTTGAGTGAAGTTTCCTTATAAGTTTGCAGCTGAAGAAATACTTAGTCTCCTTCAAAAAATTGTCATTCTGAGAGACCTTGATCAACTTTTTACTTCATGTGATTCTGAGCCATGACCAAATTCTCTTTGAGGGTACAAAGAATATCCTTGTGAACTGTGAGTGTTTGGTAAAATGCCTGGACCTTCGATACACCTAGCATGTAGGAGAGAACTGAAGGTGGATTTTGGCCATATACTGCTTCAAAAGAAGTCATGTGAGTATTTGTATGGTGAGAAGTGTTTTACCACCATTCAACTAATGGTAACCAGTGATCCCATTGATTTTTCCTTTTAGAGGAAAAACACCTCAAATAAGTCTCCAAAAACTTATTGACGTCTTCATTTTGACCATCTGTCTGGGATGATAGGCAGTGCTGAGATGCAACTGGGTTCCTTGGAGTCTGAACAGTTTTTGCCAAAAATTTCTAATGAAAGTTGGATCTCGATCAATGATGCAGGAGCATCCCTCATGACAAGCAAAACCAATGTGGAAGCAGAAGACAGCTGGAAGATGTCTAGTGCAAGTTTTTGAATTTTTAAACTTTCTCTTGAAGTTGATGTGCTAAACATAAATGAGATCATTTAATATGGGGCCTTGGTAAGAATGTAATCAGACCTCGAGCCATACGCTCTCATCTGAAGTATATGGAGGCATTTATAGTAGTAGTTGCAGGTAGATAGAATTGAATTCTTAGATTAGACAGTTCTAGAAGGAAGGAGGGAAATCGGATATAAACACCCTCATTTGTATCATTGTAACATTAGCTAGCATAATTTAGAGTAGGAAATAGTATAGTAGAGCAACAAAGAATTGTAGAAGACACCTATGTATAGATATTGAATTAATAGAAGAAGTTGATTCAGATTCATGGCTGTAGTGTTATTCTTTGTGTATGTGTGTTGAATGCTCTGTTTATGAATATTACTTCCTGTTATGCATTAGTTATCATGCTGTGTGTATGATTTCATGTGTCGAGATTAAAATCTGAGAGGAAGTGAGGTGAGTTACAATTGTTTTCTCTTTCGAGCAAGGATTCCTGCAAGGAGTGCAGTCGAAGTCGTCCGCAAGGAGTGCATTGACAGAAGCCTCGGGAGTTAAACTCTTGTTCTCAAAATACTCAGAAGTGAAAGTGGGTTGTTGAAGCCGTGCAAGGAGTGCGCAGGCTAGGAAGAGTCTCAGTCGTGACACTGAGCAGAAGTATTGAAGGACTGCTGCTACGAGTATACGCAGAGTCAAAGAAGCTCGAACAATTGAAGTGTTCGCAGGCTTGCCGCAAGGAGTGCGTGCAAAGAACCTCATTGAGGTCGAAGTGATTTAGAAAATCTCAGGAAGGATAGGCTTCTGAGTCACTGAAGATCAGCGTAGATCAGTGTGACGTGAAGTCAAGAAGAAACGTCACAGGTCGGCGAAAAGGCGAAGGAATCTCGTGGAGAGATACTCTTTTTTTTCATTTCGTGGATTAACCAAGGAAGAACAGACGGTCAAAATCTTCTGAAGAGATTTTGCGAAGTTCCAAGGATCGTCAGATCTTGCAGAGGTGCAAGGAGGTTACAGAGAGAAGATTCTGAAGAGTTTGAAGCTCAGGAGAGGCGGAGCCATAGATTTCGAATCACCGGAGCCGTCAGATCTACACGTGGTATCGTGTATCGTGGACTCGGGGGTTGAAGCCCCAAAGGTTGTGGAGCAAGAGCAACGATATCGCGAGACACAATATCCTGACAATATCAGAGCTATTTGTTGAAGAGGACACGTGTAAGGAGATTCTCATCTCGCAGACTCGGGCATTGGAGGAATGAAAGTGAATCCCTTTAGCTTCGCGAGTAGCGAAGTGGCGAGAGATTTGTAGCCGTCCATCGAAGGAGGACAGGTGGCAAGAGATCAAGAGATCTCACGAACTCGGGAGTTCACAGGGTGAAGGCCAAAATATTGGGTATTCAAAGTCGCGAGGCGCGAGGACATGAGGCGACGAAGTGGCGAGAAGATCATAGCCGTCCATCGGAGGAGGACATGTGGCAAGAGATCAAGAGATCTCGCGAACTCGGGAGTTCGCAGGGTGAAATTCCAAGCCTTGGGTATTCAAAGTCATGAGGCACGAGGACGCGAGGCGACGAAGTGGCGAGAAGATCATAGTCATTCATCCGAGGAGGACAGGTGGCGAGAGATCGAGAGATCTTGTGAACTTGGGAGTTCGCAGGTTGAGAACCCAACATTAGGTACTCAAAGTCGTGAGGCCGCGAGTAGCGAGGGAAGGATAGCCGTTGGATCCGGATCATAGGAGGACCGTTGGATCCGCACGAGGGATCGTGTCTCAGGACCTCGCAAGAAAAGGTTCGAGAATTTGGTCACGGGGATCGCGAGGTTGTGAGGAAGCGATATCCCGACAGCTGGAGGTAGTGTGGGCCATAGTGGAGTCGGCGAGTGGAATACAGGTGGAACGAAGCCCTCGGGATCTCGCCACTAGAAGTCCCAAAATATTGGTGTTCAGATTCGCAAGTAGCGAAGTGCCGAGGAGCCGAGGTTCGTGTGGACGCGTGACATCGTATAAGGTGGGACCACGCATCTCGGGGACTCGCGAACTAGGAGGGTGAAAACTTGACGGTTCAACTAGCGAGGTCACGAGGATGCGAGGTCGCGAAGTCGCGAGAGGCGCTAACATTAAGCTTAGCCCACGGTTGCATGAGGAAGGAGTTATACCCGTATCGCCAGATCGGGTATCGCAAGATTTGAAAAGAAGAATTGGAGAGTTCGAGTTACGAACTCGCGAGATAGCGAGATTTGGCTGACCGCGGAGAAAGATTTCTGTGGGTGCAGATTTCCCGATAGGGAAATAGAATAACCTTCAAGTTCTTCGGGCCGAGAAGAAGAAGGTCCTGTGAGAGAGAACGTGCCTGGGTGGTGCATTTGCGTCAGAGTGGTATCAGAGCCTATTACTTGTCTGTATATTTCAGGCAAGAGAGGCATGAGGAGATAAGGGAGCACTCTGATACATGCGTCAGAGTGGTATCAGAGCATAGAAAGGTTTCTTTTCTTTCTGTAGCAGAGAAAATAAAAAGGGGAGAATTCACCATGCCGCCAAGGAGAAGGGGTAGACAATCACCCGATCCAGAGGAAGAAAGGGAAATGTCCAGAGAAAGAGGTAGGCAAGTACAGAATCCAGACATGGAGAGAGAAGTGTGTAATCTTCGTGCCAGAATGGAAGACATGGAGACATCACAAAGGTGTAAGGCTGATGCAGGAGATATCAGTGAATTCAAGTACGAAGATGATGCTAGACATGAAGAAGAAGAAACCCCAGCGGAAGATGCAGCCAATGAGCATTTAATTAAGGTTATCGCTCAGATGAGTTCGAAGACAAAGATGGACATTCCAACTTATGAAGGGAGTCTGGATGTAGAAGAGCTGCTAGACTGGATTAGAGCTCTTGATACTTATTTCGATTATGAAGATATCGAAGATGATAAGAAGGTCAGACATGTCGTCACAATATTAAAAGGACATGCAACCTTGTGATGGGATGAACTGCAAGCTGACAGGCATTTCCAAGGCAAGCAGAAGATAAAGAGCTGGGACAGGATGATAGCCAAGATGAAGGAAAAATTCATTCCCAGGGACTACCAAATTTCTTTGTTCAGGAGGATGCAAAACCTGAGACAGAAGATGATGATAGTGAAGGAGTATACTGAGGAATTTTATAGATTGAATATTAGAGCAGGCCATCGTGAAAGCAATGACAAAAAGGTGGCCAGGTATATGAATGGCCTGAGGTATGAAATTCAGGATGAATTAAATTTGGCAACCATCCGGACTGTGGAGGATGCTTACCAATTGGCTCTGAAAGTTGAGGAGAAGCTGAGCCGTAAACAAAGTCAGAGGGGCAGAGGCAGGAGTCAGCCCAAAGGCAAATCAGTTGCCCAAGATAAATACCGAAAGCCCAAGGAGGAATGGAAGAAACCTCAGACTCAGACAGAGAGAGGTGGAACCTCACAGAGAGGGCGATATGCTGAACAAAAGGAGCATCATACTGAGCACAGAGGAGGATATGCTGATAATAACAGGTTTCCTCGTACTAGAGGTAGAGGAAGAGGAAGAGGTGGAGTAATCACATGCTTCACATGTGGGAAAAATGGGCACAAGTCATTCGAGTGTCTAGAGAAAATGAAAGAAACTGGAGAAGCTCACATTGTCGAGGCACAAAGGCGAGATGTTGAGGCAGAATACACTGAAGGCAAAAGATCGCTAGTGATGCGAAAAGTTCTTTTGACGCAGGAGAAGGAGATGGAGAATCCAATACAGAGGAATAGTCTTTTTAGGACTGCTTGCAAGACCAAGGATAGAGTGTGAAAAGTCATCGTGGACAGTGGAAGCACCGATAATCTCATTTCAACTGAGATGGTAGAAAAGATGGAGCTGGAGACAACTGATCACCCGGAACCATACAAAGTTTCATGGCTACAGAAGGGACATCAGGTAAATGTCACTAAATAGTGCTTAGTTGACATAAAGATAGGAGGATATAATGATAAAATTTTATGTGATATTATTCCTATGGATGTCTGTCATTTATTGCTGGGTAGACCATGGCAATATGATAGAAATGTAATTCATGATGGGAGGAAGAATACATATACCCTGGAAAGTAATGGGAGAACTCACATGTTGTGTCCAATTGAAGATAAAGAGGTGAAACCGAAGGTAAACAACATAGTACTTCTCATGAGTGGGAAGGAATTTCTTACAGAAGTTAAGAAGAAGGAGGATCCACAATTCTTTGTGGTCAGAAAACCGAGAATTGTTCTGACTAGCACAAGAGTGGATGATTTTCCAGAAGAAATTTAGGAACTGCTGGAAGAGTTCGTTGATATTGTAGTGGACGAACTACCTTGTTCGTTGCCACTGATGAGGAGTGTGAGTCACCATATAGACCTCATACCAGGAGCTAGTTTGCCAAACAAAGCCGCGTACAGGTTGACGCCGCAGGAGAACAAACAAGTTAAAAGACAGGTCCAGGAGTTGTTGGACAAGGGCTTGATCAGGGAAAGCTTGAGTATGTGTGTTGTTCCGACAGTACTCAGTCCGAAGAAAGACGGAGGCTAGAGGATGTGCACTGATTCAAGAGCGATAAACAAGATAACCATCAGGTATAGATTCCCATTGCCAAGGATGGATGATTTGATGGATTTCTTAAGTGGGGATTTTTATTTTTCAAAGATAGATTTGAAGAGTGGATATCATCATATTCGTATGAGAGAAGGTGACGAATGGAAAACAACATTCAAGACAAACGAAGGTTTGTATGAATGGCTTGTCATGCCGTTTGGCTTGACAAATGCACCAAGTACCTTTATGAGGTTGATGAATGAAGTCCTAAAGGAGTTCATCGGGAAATTTGTCATCGTATATCTGGATGACATATTGGTTTTCAGCAAGACAAAGGCTGAACATTTGAATCATTTGTCTATTGTGGTGAAGAAATTACAGCAAGAGAAGCTGTTGATAAACATGAAGAAGTCCTCATTCATGAAGACATAACTCATTTATTTGGGGTTTGTTATATCTGCAAATGAGTTAAGGATGGATCCAGATAAGGTGGAGGTAATCAAGAATTGGCCATCACCGAGGAACGTATTTGAGGTGAGGAGTTTCCATGGACTGGCTAATTTCTACCGAAAATTCATCAGGAATTTCAATGGAATTAGCACAGCAATGATGGATACAGTGAAGAAAAGACATAAATCTTTTCACTGGACTGAAGAAGCTGAGAAGAGTTTCAATTTATTGAAACGAAAGATTACAGAGAAACCGGTTTTAGTGTTGCCAGATTTTCATAAGACATTTCAGGTGAAGTGTGATGCAAGCGGGTTTGCCATAGGAGCGGTCTTGAGTCAGGAAGACAAACCGATTGCATATTTTAGCGAGAAGCTGAATGAGGCAAAAGAGATATATTCCACGTATGATAAAGAATTCTATGCCATCATACAGGCATTGAAGAAATGGAGGAATTATTTGATTCCAAAAGAATTTGTTTTATACAGTGATAACCATGCATTACAATTTGTGACTCAACAGGAAAAGTTGAATCAGAGGCATGTTAAGTGGGTTGAATACATGCAAAATTTCACTTTTGTGATGAAACATATTTCTGGTACTGCTAACAAAGTGGCTGATGCTTTGAGCAGGAAATGTTTTCTATTGCAGGAGTTCAAAGTCAAAATTTTAGGCTTTGAGGATCTCAAGGACATGTATGCAGGTGATGCAGACTTCGAGGAAGCTTATGAAGCAGCTGAGAATCCAGTTCTCAGAGATCAAAGTTAGTGGATAGAGTATGTGATCCAGTATGGATTGCTGTTCAAAGGCAATCAATTGTGTATTCCAAATTGCTCCATGAGGGAGAACTTGTTGAAGGAGAAGCACAGTGGAGGATTGGCTGGACATTTTGGCCATGATAAGACATTTGCAAAGCTGAGCGAGTCATACTTTTGGCTAGGGATGCGTTCAGAAGTCAAGAAGTTTGTGGATAGATGCAGAATTTGCCAGCATTCAAAAGGCAGGAAGAAGAATGCGGGATTCTATCAACCATTACCCATACCTAAGAGGTCGTGGGATGAAATCAGCATGGATTTTGTATTGGGATTGCCTAGGACGCAAAGAGGACATGATTTGATTTTTGTGGTAGTTGACAGGTTTTCTAAGATGGCACACTTCATTCCATGCTAGAAGACCAACGATGCGACCCACATCACAATTTTTTTTTCAAGGAGATTGTTCGACTTCATGGATTGCCAAAAAGCATAGTTTCGGACAGGGACACAAAATTCGTAGGGCATTTCTGGAGAACATTGTGGAAGAAGCTAGGAACTAATTTGATGTTTATTTCTTCTTATCATCCTCAGATGGATGGACAAACAGAAGTGGTCAACAGAAGTCTGGGAGATTTGTTGAGAAGCTTGGTGACAGAGCACCATAGCAGCTGGGATAGCATACTACTGCAAGCAGAGTTTGCTTACAATGATTCAGTAAATCGGAGCACAGGAAAAAGTCCATTCTAGATTGTATATGGAATGCAACCAAGAGGAGTTTCTGAACTGAGGGATTCAGAACAGACTGATACTAGCAGTGCTAGTGCAGGAGAATTCGCTGAAGCGATGAAGGAACTTCATAGCCAGGTGAAGGAGCGACTATTGAAGTCAAGTCAGGAGTACAAGCGCAGAGCAGATCAGCATCAGAGACAACTTCAGTTCGAAGTTGGTGATCTGGTTCTGGCACATTTGAGGAAGGAAAGGTTCCCGAGAGAAACATACAACAAGTTGAAGATGAAGAAAATTGGGCCATGCAAGGTCTTGAAGAAAATGGGACATAATGTTTATGAAATCGAGTTACCAGATGGGATCGAAATATCTCCGATATTTAATGTTTCGGATTTATATCCATATAGAGCTGATGACACAGGAGAAAAAGGTGACGATCAACCAGAAGTTCAGTGGCAGAAGCAGATGCTAGTTGTAGAAAAGCCACAGATGGAGTAGATACTGAATGAAAGAGTGGGTAAGAAAACCAGGAGGAAATAATATTTTGAATATTTGGTTAAGTGGAAGGGACATCCAATTGAAGATGCCAGCTGGGAGACTGAAGCAGAAATTCTGAAGCATGGACATACCATGCAGGAGCTCATGGACAGGAGCCCATGCAAATTTTCAAGCGAGGGAGTATGATGCAGGAGCATCCCTCACAACAAGNTTGAATTTTTAAACTTTCTCTTGAAGTTGACGTGCTAAACATAAATGAGATCATTTAATATGGCACCTTGGTAAGAATGTAATCAGACCTTGATCCATACGCTCTCGTCTGAAGTAGATGGAGGCATTTATAGTAGTAGTTGCAGGTAGATAGAATTGAATTCTTAGATTAGACAGTTCTAGAAGGAAGGAGGGAAACCGGATATAGACACCCTCATTTGTATCATTGTAACATTAGCTAGCATAATTCAGAGTAGAAAAGAGTATAGTAGAGCAACAGAGAATTGTAGAAGACACCTATGTATAGATATTGAATTAATAGAAGAAGTTGATTCAGATTCATGGCTGTAGTGTTATTCTCTGTGTATGCGTGTTGAATGCTCTGTTTATGAATATTACTTCCTGTTATGCATTAGTTATCATGCTGTGTGTATGATTTCATGTGTCGAGATTAAAATATGAGAGGAAGTGAGGTGAGTTACAATTGTTTTCTCTTTCGAGCAAGGATTCCTGCAAGGAGTGCAGTCGAAGTCGTCTGCAAAGAGTGCATTGACAGAAGGCTCGAGAGTTAAACTCTTGTTCTCAAAATACTCAGAAGTGAAAGTGGGTTGTTGAAGCTGTGCAAGGAGTGTGCAGGCTAGGAAGAGTCTCAGTCATGACACTGAGCAGAAGTATTGAAGGACTGCTGCTACGAGTATACGCAGAGTCAAAGAAGCTCGAACAGTTGAAGTGTTCGCAGGCTTGCCACAAGGAGTGTGTGCAAACAACCTCGTTGAGGTCGAAGTGATTTAGCAAAGCTCAGGAAGGATAGGCTTCTGAGTCACTGAAGATCAGCGTAGATCAGTGTGACGTGAAGTCAAGAAGAAACGTCACAGGTCGGCGAAAAGGCGAAGGAATCTCGTGGAGAGATACTCTTTTTTTTCATTTCATGGATTAACCA
>SNQJ01S0010870.1:463103-479866 GCA_010110895.2 Picea sitchensis | reverse complement strand
AAAATGCTCTCGGAAACCGGAAACCAGCATAGGTGCCTAGCAAAAAACAACTGTAAACTAGTGGCATCTGTCCTGCCCAGAGGAAACCAGGACAGGGGCCTAAAGTTTAAAAGAGCATAAAACAGTAGCATAAAAACTAAAGAGCCAGAGAACATAAAAAACCTAGGTAATTGGTGACCTGTCGCCATCATCTGTCTTCCACATGGACCCAGCCGGGATGGAAAAAAACTGTGCGCAGAGGGGGCACTTTCGCCGAGCTGGAGCACCAGAGTAAGCATCGAGAAGCATATCTAGGCATTGGCCCATGAGGAGGGCACGATGCTCTAGGTCAGACATGTGGCCTCGGAGCTCGAACACCAGGGACAGGTGCTCCTCAAGGGGGAGAAAGCCATGCAGTCCACCACCCTCGTCGTCGAGTGTTCTCCTCTTCGCACCATCCTTCTCTTCCTTTCCCATCAGGCACATTTTATCCACATCCATCACCGCTTCCAGGTCCTGCCAGGGAACCTCTTCCACAATACAACCAGGAAAATTGGCATCCAAACCCAAATTGGGTTTGTTTTCCTCTCTGCCAGGCCTCACTGTGTCGCAGGGCGCCTCCATTGTCGTCAGGTCCTCCAAAGTCGGGTCCTCCTCTACAATACACGCCAGGTACGAATCCTCAGTGCCGTCCTCCAGCTTAACGGTGTCCGCACTGCTGCGACCAGCTTCCTTTTCGGCAATGGTGGCGAGCAAAGCCTTTTCCTTTGCCTGAGCCTTCTTTCTAAGCAGTGATGTAGCCATGACCAAAGCACGTTCGAAATGCTCTTTACGTCGTTGCTGCGCCTTGTGGGCGTTCCAAGCAGAACCACGGCGAGGCGTTCCTCGTTTCCTCGTTATATTATCCTGGGGGTCAGTAAGATTGCAGAGCACTCGTCGGGAAAAACATGAAGGCGAGAGCCAATTTAGAGCATAAGCAGGAGGATCCGTGCCAATGCTCCATGAAATGATGGTGAACCAAGGCACAAGGAGCGCGAAACTACACTAGAGCCTCCAGACGAGGAGCAGAGCCGGGGCCGGAGCTAAAGAAAGCGAATAACCAGACTTCGGGAACCCATAACCGCCTTTAACCTCAAACTTGCTGAGTACACCGAGCTCGTAAATGGTCGCTCGCGGGAGGAGTCCTCCCATCTCTGAACTACTGTTATGGTTGTCCTGCATCGTTAATGCGGGTGCAATGGTGACGGCCTTCAGCATTTAACCCCAGGCTAAGTGCGAAACCTGCTGTCACTCCTTCACCGCGTGTCACCCCATACAGGGGAAATAATATTCTAATTCATTCTCATAAAGAAATAAGATTATAATTCATTATCAAACCAATAGTTGACAAAAGCCGTGATAAATTGTCTTCTACATTAATAAAAGGAATTGAACTAAACTAAAATTAATTTTGTATATCTTACAAATTAATTAAAAGGATTGAACTTAAACATTCCATAGTGTAGATATAGCCACCCTAATAAAAAGAAAGTTATACTTCCGTGCACACATTTGGAGGCACGTCCTAAACCATGACATAATACAAGGTGCTAAAAAAATTAGTAAATTATAACTTTAAGTTAAAGCCAAACATAAACCATGAGTGGAATCTACGCATGTGTGGCCTTTTGGCATCCATTCTAGGTACTTCATGGACCCCAATGAGTCTCTCTTCATAGAGTCGGAGTATGTTATTAGTGGAATCTACGCATGTGTGGCCTTTTGGCACCCATTCTAGGTACTTCATGGACCCCAATGAGTCTCTCTTCATAGAGTCGGAGTATGTTATTAATTCGTCTCAAAATAAAAATTCCTACGGAACAATTATTGATCACGTTCTTTGATAAACATGAGAGATGTATAAAAAGTTGAGCATATGCTATACTGCTTCCATTGAAGTTGCATATAAAGTTGAGCATGTGTTTGCATTCATAATTTGTAAGGTTTTTGGTCTTTTTAATATCACATGGATGTATTGTTGTAAGTTGTACGTCATGTTGCAATATGAACATGTGCTTTTATATATCCACTGTATATGTAATACATATGGAAATATTTTTACAACAAGGATTACAAATGAAAATAAATTTGTTTTAATAAAAAATGTGTTTTGAACAAATCAATTTTTAAATGAGATTATTTATTATTAATAAAGAGAAGATATTAGGAAAATATATTTATAAATAAAATAGTGTGTTTCGAATAAATCAATTTTTAAGTAGGATTAAATGAGATTATTTATTATTAATAAAGAAGAGATAATGTTTCAGCTATAAGTGAAAATATATCTCTAAATATATTAAAAAAATCATACTTATCAAAGAAAATATAGAGGAATGTACTAAGCATCTTTTATGAGGGAAAGGTCCATAGTCCTCATGGTTTAACAATCAAAATGATAAAAAAAAGGTCCACCTTTTCATGAACCTTTCAAGGATATATTCAATGAATCTATATCATACATATAAACTGATAGGTTAACTAGGTTAATTAAGTAATATGTATTGACGAAGTTGGTGATATAAATAATATGAGAAACTACATAGCCATCATGGTTAGTATCCTCTCCACAAAACTATTTAGCACCATTTTAGAGAAAAAAATAATTAAATGAGTAGAAGAAAACAATATTAGAGCTTCCTCACAAGCTAGTTTTCCACCTAAGCATATAACCATTCACCACATGGTAATGGTTGAGGTTGTTGTTGAGAAAGCACAAGGGGAAGCTAATATTAGATATCTTTTTTATATCGATTTATCTAAATACTTTGATATGGATCGTCAAATAAAATTTTGGAAGAATGGACAATGTATGAATTTCAGTTGAGTTTAGACACAAAAATTCTCACTTAAATGAAGAACCAATTGTACCTATAAACGATAAAAAAATATGTAGAAAATTCAAATCAATAGTAATATTGGGGTGAGACAAGGATGTTCCCTTTCTCCAACATTATTTGACATATTTATAGATTAATTAGAATATTTGATCAAGAAGCATGAGGGAGGAGAAACAATTATATAAAGGTACACTTTATTATTGTTGATTTCATCATATTATGTTTTGTTTGTTATTGGCATATAGTCTCCAAAGATATATTGATTCCCTAAAAACAATTCCAATTACCTTCAAATGAATGTTATTGTTAAAAAAACAAAAGTAATGATAATAGGTAGTCTAGATATGAGTGTTACCATCACATTTAAGGTGATAAATTAGAGATTTTTCATTCTTACAAGTACTTGAGCCTTGAATTTGATTCCAATTATAGTTACAACTATTTTGATAAAGAAACATGTCCTATGTCCATGGACACCCTCTATTTGATCCAATTTAAATTTAAACAAAATTTAGTGATGGATTTAGAGATTAGGGAAGCTCCACTCTTTAGAAAATTAGTGCAAATAGTAGGTTTGTATAGTTGTTTAGTTTCATGTTTAGAACTCTCCAATGAATCATGGAAGAATGTTGATAGAGTTTAGAAATTATTGTTGTTGGAGGAACTATAAGTTGAAATTCAAATCCCATACTCTATGATGTTAACAATGACAACTATGTTACCATTAGAAGTAGAAATATTATGTCAATTTAGAAGAAGAAATATTATGTCAATTTATGACATATATATCCAAAATACCAATACTTTGACATGAACAAGTTACTTCACCAAGGTTGTAAGTAAAGATAAGGGTTGGTACCATAATGGGAAGAAATGCATTTAGAAATGGGAATTGAATAAGAAGATTTACCCCATGAACCATAAGTCATATAGGAATATAGGCCTGGTACAAAATAAGGTAATAGAAAAGTTAGAAGATTATTGTGATAAAATGATATTGTATCGATGTACGATCAACCTAATGATTAATTACATAAAAATATTATCTTTATGCATAAAAATATACGGGATTCACTAAATAAACCTATGTCATAGTGCACGCATTTGCAGGGCATTAAATATTATCCCTGATTTTATTTCTACCTCCCAAAATCGAAATGTTAATATCCCCTCCTAATACATGTTTCCAAATAAAATAACCTCCTATTTTCACCAAATACTGCAATATTTTTTTTTTGGCAACATTCTTTTACACCACTTATTATTTCTTCCCCTAGTATGTTGGTTTGAATATTTTACATATGCATCTAACAAGTACTTTAAAAAACATTGTTAATCATATGCTACTTCATGTTTCAGACAAAAACATCAAACATATTCCCTAGAAATCTTTAGAGAATTTCATCTTTGTATCCCTTTATTATGAAATATGTCGTCATTTTCATTACTAATTTATAGAGTTTCATAGTTCAGTGTAAAACCCTATATGGTACAAGTACTATATATATATCGCACAGGTCCTTCACGAGATGCTTTATTTCCAAAAACAAGAGACAAATAAAAATCTCCTTGCATTGACTAACTCTCCTTCTACCCCTTTGTCAAGAAAAAACATTACTTGGTTGAAAATATGTATACCCCTAGCTTAGCTTAAAAAACCTCTCACCCCCTTAATACCATATAATATATTGAATTACATTCTAAATATTTTTAAACCTCTAAATATGAACCCAAGTGTTATGCTTAGTGATATTTTCTTAGCATATTTGTCAATTTAGGCTAAGTTCTCATTACCTAAAAGTGGGAAAAGAAAGATAGAAAAATATAAACCAAGAAGAACATCTATTCATGTTTATCAAACAAGGATAAATTGAGGTTGTCGCACATGTGATGCTACATTCTCCCATGTATGAATAAGTAAGACAACAACACTTAATTCCACATGAATATTTGAATAACTTAAATGGCTTGCTACTTTTACCAACAAAACATGTATTACTTTATCTTAAGGATATCTTAGAACTTCACAAAATAATGAGTATAAGTCAGATAAAAACACTTAACTCCACATGAATATTTGAATAGCATAAATGGTTGGTTACATTTGAAAAAAAAATAAAAAATAAAAAATTGCTTTATCTTAAGGATGTTTTAGAACATCACAAAATAATGATTACATGATAGGTTACAATATCTTTGAGATAAACTAGAAATAATATGCCTTTATATTAAAGAATTAAAACATAAAAAAAATACTACATTATAGGCTAGAAATGAGAACAAAGTGGTAAAATCCTTCTTTCTACTTTTTAAATGGTTAATAGGCATAAAGTGTTTCCCATAAACATACATAAAAAAAATATTATTTTCTATAAATTTTAAGATGCTCAAAAAACAACAAAAATAAAAACAATTACAAGTGCATACTTTACAAATAAAAACAATTACAAGCGCATATTTTACAATGGTATTACATTAGCAATATGAATTTCATTTCTTGGGATTTATAAAATAATCCGTTATCTTTCTATTTTTCCCTTTATTCTTTTTAATTTTATGCCACCCTTTAAGGATCCACAATAACTAAGTGTGAGTCAGAAGGTGGGAAAGTCAGGAGATCAAAATTTCAGAATGAACTAGTTCCTTATTTAAATTAGAGAATTTCATTATATCTTTTGATTCCACCTAAAAAGGCTTCTACTATTAAAAAAAACTTCTATTGAGGAGGAAATATCATAGTATCTTTTGGGTTTACCAAAGGGGTTCATCCGTATCCATTTCTTCTATGGAAAACAAAGATACCAAAAACTTGTTTAAAAAATCCAAATCCTTATCTTGTTTAAACTCATTTAATTTTTCATAATATATTTTGGGTTTACCAAAGGGGTTTATGTTGGCAGAAAGTTTTATATTCATTTCTTTTACGGAAAACAAAGATACCAAAAACTTTGTTTATGTAACATCCCGCTCTTGCGCACACTGAGAAAACTTATTCTTTGAGGACACTTTCTTGCAAGTGATCCAAATTATTATACTATTGGCCATTTGATTATGATTATGAGATATTATGGATACGATGATATGTTATTTTGGTTGTATTTACATAGACAGGTGCTATTGACTGGGTTCTCCTGAGTGTGAAGGACTTTGGACATTAAGGATGCAAATGCATTGGTGAAACCCCTTGGACTCCAGATCAAGTGAGGGAGTGGACTATTGGGGTTTGAATTTTTTTGATATGACATATGTACATATGATTAGATGTTATGATGATTCATAATTATTGTTTACATGATTCGTTAATGATGCAGGATAATGATAGCTTGCCGACCAGATTCACATGTGGAGTAGAGGGGTCATGCAAGATAGCCAGAGAGTTGAGGGAGAGGTGCGGCAACAACCCTGGCACAACCTAGTAACACTCCCGTTGTGGCTCAAACTGTAGGTTAACGATTAACTAGTTCGAGAAGACCCACGATGCCATGAGGGTAGACTGTGACAGTCGCTCACGATGATTCTAAGGGGCGCACAATAAGACAAGGGCCTTATTTAGAGGCCCTTAGTCTTCCACAAGATCACCTGGTGGATTATTGACTCCAGGGGCTTGATATCTACCAAGTCAGTCAAGAGGCGAGTGGCACCCTTGGAGCATGTAGTGTGTCTTGAAGGGCACGTCGTGCAAGGAAAACGGAAGGAGGCGAGTGGTACCCTTGGAGAACCTAGTGCGTCCTGAAGGGAACATCACGATTTTAACTGGTAACTGAATAAACCTAGATGACCTTAGAATGAATGATTTGACAAGTAATATTTAAAAACATTTTTCCCTAATAAAAATGTCGCCCAACCTAGTGAAATTACAACCTAGATCTAATTAGAACATGTGCTCAAAAAATAATAAATGAACATGTAACAAGAAGGGGGGTAAGAAATTCAAATTTATTTATTAAAGTCAAAATTATAATGGAGGATTAAAGTTTTAAAAAGGGAAATGGTTGTTTTTATCTATTTTTGCTAATGTGATTTTAGTTAAAAAGAAAAGAGGGTAAATGGTTGTTTCATCTACACTTGCTAAATAAATTTTTAATTAAAGAAGAAAAACGGTAAATGGTTGTTTTATCTACACTTTCTAAATTGATTTTTAGTTAAAAAGGAAAAACAAGTAAACTTAAAAGAAATAGGAAACTTAAAGAAAAAGGGGAAACCTAAAGAAAAGGGGAAACATAAAGAAAAATATGAATGCCTAACTTAGTAAGGAATCTTGCCTTGGGAACTTGCTATTTATGAACTGAACTAGGAATTAATTAAGGCATAAGTCATTTAATATTTGTAAGGGAATATTGGGATACCAAGGATATTTTTTAGAAATTCTTTTAGGTGGTTGAGGGAAATATGAATAATTAAATAATTAATAAAATTAATTTTCTAATGCAACTAGGGGATCAGGCGACATGTGTACCAGGGAGGTTTTTCCTAATTAATTAAATGAAAAAGGAATTTAATGATAATTTGGGAAACTAATTACTTTAAAACTCTATAAAAATGATGGAGGAGGAGGAGTAGGGATCTCATCTTTTTGCATAATGTTACGCTGCTGAATTTTTTTCTTTACTGAACTTCTCTTGTGGGAGTTGGGATATCCATCTCTGGTAACGAGTGGTAGCTTGAGCTTCCAAGGTGACCTGGGTGCTAGCAGTTCTCTGGTATTCTGTGAGTGGCCCCTTTGCGGCTCGGGGGGCTCAAGGGGAAGAAGAGTACACCTAGTGCTGTCTAGGAGGAATTAGTGAGATCACATCGGTTGGCAAGCGGGAGCTAGATAGAGCACGTGTGAGACAAAAACTACGGAGCATTTGTGTTTGGCTAAGGTACGCCTGTTAAAGTTGATACTTGGAATGAAATTTAATTTACACATGTTATTTTTCTGTGCTCGGTTGAAGATTTCATTTCCATGAGATTTCTTGCACCTGCTTTCCTACGGTATTTGTAATCCCCTTGTTGTATTCTGAATAGATTCCCATGGTGAATCGAACTTCTGATTGCAATGACTTCTCTATGTGGGTTTTATTGATTATTACGAAGAATTTTTGTTTTAATATTTCGTCCCTTATCCTTAAGTTATTAGTCTGTGCTTGAGAAGTCGGTCAGGATTCGAATCGACGATCGACACTCCAGTGTTTAAAGACCTATAGATTCAAATGCCCTACTTTCCTGTGCATGGATAATAAGTGAAGGATAAATTTCGCCCAGCTATCTATCCCTTACATATCTCTGCATTTTTCTCTTATGGTTAATCTCTAATATTTGCGCCTTCCTTGTGAATGAGTATATTTGCGTCATGTTTGATTAAAAATCCGATTTTCCCTGGGTTTTTAATTGTTGAAAATTTGATAAACCTTTGAGTCTTGAATGCCAAATCTCTGCATTTTCTTGTGATTGATTACATCTGCATTTTCTGGTGGTTGATTTCTTCTGCGTTTTCTTGTGATTGATTATCTTTGAGTTTCTTGGAGTCTTTATTCAGCCTTCACACCACTAATTTCTAGGTGATTTACCCAACCTTTACATAGAAGCTACACCATTATTTTCGTGGATCATTACCCAGCTACACCATTATTTTCGTGGATTATTTTTCGTGGCCTTTAACGCAGAGATTTTACCTACCAGTGAATCCCCTTTTAACTGTTGTGAGGTATGCTTTTTAACTGTTGTTAGGGATGCGTTTTTAACTATTATGAGGGATGTGTTTTTAATTGTTGTGAGATATGTGTTTTAACTGTTGTGGGGTATGTTTTTTTATTGACAGCGAATCCCCTTTTAACTATTGTGAGGTATGCGTTTTTAAATGTTGTGACTTATGCATTTTTAATGGCATCAAATTGAATCTTTATGACAACAAATTTATGCATATCTTGTGACTGCGAATTGAATCTTTATGACAATGATTTTATGCATATCTTGTGACTGCAAATTGAATCTTTATGACATTGATTTTGTGCATATCTTGTGACTACGAATTGAATCTATATGACAACACTTTTATACATATTTTGTGACTGTGATTTGGCTACATTTGAGACTGTGTAATAATTGCATTTTATGGATGTGAAATAGTTGTGTTTGGCTGTGTAATTGTTGTGTTTGCAATTGTTGCGTTGATTGTTGTGTATTACAACGATTTTCCTTTTTAGTAATAAAGATGGACTGACAATGATCTATATATATTAACATCGATTATAAATATGTTGTATGTAATCACTATCATGTATTAAAATACAGTGATATCATACTCTTAATAGACAACATTAACATATTTGATAGACATCATGTCATATATCTAGTAGAACAGCCACATAATGCATTTAATAGACAACGATTGATGGTGGATAGTAATTATTAATAGACAAAGATCTGTGAATGTTGATTTATTAATAATAGATAGCCATTGGTTTTATTGTTGATGTCTTATCCTTCAATAGCACATCGTTAGACAACATTTTTGGACAAGATTTTATCTAATGTATGATAGACAACTAATACTACATCACATAGACCAATTGCTTATGACAGACAACAGATACTTCATGATAGACAGTGAATACTTCATCAAATTGATCGTCATCGATCTCTTTAGTAGTAATTTAATTGAATATAGGACATCTCAGTTTTAAAATGATATGGTTCCAATGATGGTCATGATCCTTACTACAATTAGATTTATTGTTTGTATATGTCAATGGTTATATATATATGTCTCATGTCTTATGAAAACAATAGATTAATTGTTTTTCCTTAACGATTGTTCATTTATCTGTCTTTTAACTTCTGCCACAATAGATTAAATGTTGCGATGATAATAGAATAATGGCTTAATTGCTTTGGTAATAGATTACATGATTAATTGCAATGATAATAGTTCACTCATTCGCACATAGACATAATGATTAACAATTAATGATTTATGGTATATTGGCGTAATAGTTAATGGCTTGCGCAAGATTAATGGTTGAGGGTTTAATAGTTTTATTAGCTAAAACGATAAATAGTTTAACAGTTAATTGGTTACTTGCGCCTTGCGCCTGAATTCGAATTGTAAAGGGTGGTTGGTCATAGTTTTTTCACCACACACGTTGCCTTGTAGGAAACAAGAAATCCTTCAGCTGCTTGCGCATTTCAATTTGAGTGAGGTCACCTTGCGTCTTTTTGTCTTATTGCTTGCATGCATGGGTATAGTCTTCTTGTCAGTTAATTCAATCTCCTAGCACGTTCGATTTAGCTTGGGTTAAGGGTCCAGTTATGTTATGTTGCACCATGGTTACTATCACGCCTATCGCCTAGTGACAACATGATTCCTGATTAGGGGTCATTGCAGTCCCTGACAAATAGAGGCGAATGATAACCTGGCCGAAGGTTGTTCTTCCCGATGTGGGTGTTGTTCACTATAATTGATGTTGGCACTTGGTTTGTAACACCTTAACGCATTTTGGTTTTGTGCACCGTAAGGGTTTCCAGTTACTGGTCGTCAAAGTTGTTGTGTCGGGTTGGTTGATGTTGTCCTTTAGCTTGTAGGCATTGTCTTCCTTGTGTCGGGTGGGTAGTAATTTATATCTATCTTGGATTTTCACATGTTTTGTCCAGTTGCCTGATGTGCTAGTGTATGATTCGTTGTTTTATGTTTCCTGATATGTGTGTGTGGTGTTCGTCGTCAAGTTGTGTTGTTTAATTGTTGTCGTTGTTTCCATCTTGCTTAAAATAAAAATAAAAATAAATCTTTTGCATTGTGTTGCATGTATTCGTAACGATGGGGTCGTTACATATGGTATCAGAGCGGGTTCGACCCTAGACTTTAGAATGCTACGGATTTCGTTGATTTGATTTTTGATTATAAGGTTGCTAATTAATTTGAATTGTATTTGTGCAGGTAATAATGGTTAGAGGACATCGTGGAGGCAGACAATGAGGTGCTAGGGGAGGAGGCGCAATGCCTCTAGTAGCATCCATGCATGAGGGGTCTAACCCTGAGGGAGACAAATAGGTTATCGAGAAGGAACATATAGCGATGGGTGATGTGGTTGGGTTGATGAGGTCCTTTCAGTGGATGTATGAGGCACTGATCAACCATTTGGATAGAGATGAGGCTAGGGAACCAGAACCCCCTAAGGGTCCACCGCATGCTCCGGTCGATACTAGTAGCATTCACCGCAAACTCGAGAAGGTCAAATTTCTTGATTTCTTTGGTTCCTTGGATGGCGTTGCCACTGAGGCATGGTTGGAGAATATGGTGATGTGCTTTGCACTTCGCGACTATACCTCCAACATGAAGTCCTACATGGCGGTCTTTGAACTAAAGGGGAGATCTCTTCTATGGTGGAAGACGCTCCTGCCACAATTGAACATGGTCATCGAAGACATATCATGGGAACTGTTCGAGGAACGGTTACGAGAGAGGTATATATCAAAGGAATTTGTTGAGCTTCATCTCAATGAGTTCAATGCCTTGCGACAGTGTGGTCGTACGGTGCCCAAGTATGAGACCCATTCTATGGATTTTCTTCAGTATGCTCCGCACCTAAATACCGAGAAACTTAAGGTCAATAGTTTCTTATTTGGCCTCAATGTCAGCATCCGTGAAAAGGTTAGGATTCTGATGCCTCAAACCTTGCATGATGTCATCTAGAAGGCCCTTATAGAAAAGGAGGATCCTATCAATGGGGATCAGATCTGGACTCCAGTGATACCAACAGGGAAAGTGTCATCTGGTGCGCAGCAACATCAGACACCAACTAGGAATTCACTAGGATATTGTGGCTTCCAGAGAGGATCCACTTTCACTACACCTCAATGACCAATGCCTCAGTAGAGGACTTTGTATCGAGGACCACAACATTAGCAACAATGTTGACCACAACAACAACAGTTTAGGCATGTTCAACAGAACAGACCATGATTCCAGGTCGGTGGGTCGTTAGCTTATACTTTGGGTACCAGGAGTACTAGACCAAAGAAAGGGTGTTGTACATGTGGGGAGCCACATTACCAGCACTACTTCCCAATGGAGAGGACTAGAGCATCTGGATTAGTCGGACCCACTACCATGGGAGATTTGGGCAAGGCCCATTGGATTCATGTAGCGATGAATAATTTTTGGGACGCAAGGGAAGAACCAGGTTTCAATGCTTCAACATCGCACCAAAAAAACCCTAACTATCGGCCCTTTCGACAACACATGCGAAGAATATGAAGTCTCACTCGAGGTAGAGGTAGGGGTGGTTGTAGGAATCAAGTGTATACAACCTAGATGGGACATAGATCTGTTATCACAATTCCTAACATATCACTTAGCAGTTAAAATTCATCAATATTTAACCCTTATTCACATCGCAGGTCGAAACCCTAATTACAGAACAATGCAGTATTCACAAGATCTAATACATCCAAGCACTTAGCATATAGAAATAGATCAGACCTAGCATTCATTCACATTACTAAGCACTAAGATACTATTATATCAGATGCATCTAACATGTATCACTGCACTAACCATAGATCACATCAATAACATAACAATAATAATGCACAAAGAAATCACAACACAGGATATATGTGGTTCACCCCAGTGTGGGGCTACGTCCACCAACTCTTCCTCTTATTTATTGTCTTCCGTTAGTCTTCTACAAGAACAAAGCCATAATAACCCACTCTGCATAGGACATGATATTTGCATGCACCTCGCCAGATCCTCCTTCCCCGAGCTAGGTTACAGCATGAAGCCTTCCTACAATTTGCACACAGGTTTCTTACAATCTCTAGCACTCAGCTCTGCGAGTTCTCAACACACAACATGCATAGCGCTAGCTCAATCACTTAGATCTAACTACTTACATCACTTACACTTAGAACAATATCACAATACCACATAACCGCCCTTACTTACATCGCCTAGCTTTCTATTTATACTTTACAAAAGGGGCATAAGCATGGAAAAAACCCATATGTCGACATCCCATACATGTTACATAAACCCTAAACCCAAAAATTCCCTAAAAATGGGTCGAGATTCCATGATCTTTTCTTCACCTTGCGCTCTACCTTCGACCACCCTATTGAAGTCCCAAAAATGGTCAAACGTGACCAAGGTTCTCCAAAAATTGGCCAAGGGCCAACAGGCCCCCAACACTCACTTGTGACTCATCCTGAGTCACTATGATCTGGGTAACTCTACCTCAAAAGCCTCAAGCTTAGCTCAAGCTGCCTCAACATGTTTCTTTTCCAAGGCCTCCTTCTTGACGAATTCCTGAATAATCTTCTCCGTCACAGGTCCTTCCAAGCGTTGTTCTACTGTGGTGACCACTTGTTGTAGTTCTACACCTTGTCCTTCAATCTCCTCAAAAAGTGTGCAAGCTTCATCCTGCATAGGTTGTATTCACTGAGTCACTTACTTGACTTTACTTTGGATGGCATGGACCTGCTGTTGAACCATGCATTGTTCCTGGAATCGTTTCATCCTCTCGACCGTTGACAAAGGCTTCGACTATGCCTGCACTGATGTTGTTGGCTACTTTGCCTCCTAAAGTTGTGACTCCAGTGTCCTTAGTTTGGGGTCCTCTTCAATATGCATGTAAGTCTGTGCGCTTCGATTGCTGAGATGTTTACATTCTAAGGCCAGTGACTTAATTCTCTGGACTACGCTCTGGGAAATTTCTTCTCTCTAGTCTCGTACTTCCTGTGGAGTTCTTGGTATTGCTTGTAACTCTAGGTTTTCTACTCTCTGTTGGAGCCACTGAATGGCTTCAGCAAGCTTCACCACTTGATCCTCTACTAGGTCTTCTTCCATCAGTTCTAATCCCATCACAGAGCGAAGTGCTATAGTGATTTCTTCTTTCACTCCAATCTGTTCAACAAGCAACTACTCTTTCTCCTTCTAGGTATGCACTCTATCCTCTGCAAACTTGGCTTGGATGTCATCTTTTTATTGCTGCACAACCCGAAGTTTCTCTATGTATTCCTCTTGTACTTTTTTCAAGGCCTCTATGGCCTGCTCTTTTTCCTCCTAGACACGACGAAAATGAGCTTCAATCACATCTCTTATTCTATGTAGCCAGGCAGGCTCATCTCCCAACTCTATTCCTTCTAATGACGGAGGCGTAGTAGACACTACACGGCTAGAGGAGAGGGATTGTTGCACCCCTCTTAGTTCTTCTTCGATCTAGTCATACATGGTTTCTTGCTTGGCTTCATTGCATTGTAAAATATCTTCAGAAGTATCTGATACGATGATGATGATGAGATCTATGTCATCCATCATAAGCATAGTCTGCATCTGTGGTTTACTGGCTTTTGAATTTTTTCACGATGTAGGTTTCATGGGGAAAACCTTTCTTTTCTTGGATGTCTCAGCTTCATAAAATGGATCCCTAGGCGGTGTTACTTCACCTTTCTTCTACTTGTCTTGTTCTCCTTTGTCCTCTTCTTTTTCTACTTCGTCATCTCCTCCTTCTCCAAGTGAATCTGAAATAGTCTCTTCTGATGTGTTGTTCAACTCCTGTACCTCTTCCTTATTCTTCCTTCTGTTGTTCCTGGGTGCATCATACTCTTCGTGAGTAACGACAAGACTTCCGATGAGGTCGAGGTCATACATTTCTTCCTCGTCGAATGGTATAAGGAAATCTGTAGGCCATTCCTTAGCTTTTTCTTCCATGTCCTCCTCTTTGAGCTTATAATAATATTGGAGCTCTTCTTTATTTTTGTCTGCATGTGCAGTGATATAAATAAAAATCCTATCTGCGCGAAACTTCACAAATGGTCTGAACCTATGCAATTTGTTCGATGCCATATGAGGGAAAGACTCAATATCCCTCTTCAATTGCATGTAATAGGTGTGGAACACCGCATTTGACTTCCATTTCTTAGCCATGTCGCTCAAGTACTAGAGCGTAGTGAAATTCACAACTAAGGGTTCAAATGGCTCAATTTCAGGGAAGGTCACTCCTTTCGGCATATCCCAAGCAATGAAGGCAATGAGGATCAATAGTCAACTGAAATCAAACTCATAGCCCTGATCCTGAGCTTCTCGGCAGTCTTGTTCTAAATGGTTGAGGAGGTTGCTCGCCCATTTCATCTGTAGTCCTTCAATGCAATTGCCTGTGAGGACAACAATGAACCCCATGACCTGCGTGGTTCTGTTCTTCCTTACTAGTTTACCAATGATCAAATAGAAGGCTAGGTGAACTACACCATTCTAGATAGATGCTACCTTGTAACCTCACTTCCCCTTCTCCACATCTCCATAGGTATCTTTAATTTTCCACGCTAGGGGGCGATCTGCAACCTTCCCTAGATAAAATTCTTGTGGGTCTAGTCCTTTCATGCTTAATTTTGGACACACCTACNTGAGTGTGGGGATCTTTTTCCCAAAACTTCCCTGTTACACAAAAACTCCTTAGTTAACATTCAACATTTTCTCATTACTCATTGCTATCATTTATAATCAATTAGATGTGAATACATATCAGCAACATATATTAGCAACATATCATCAACAAATCATCTCCACAAGAAACACAAAGAACACAAGATGTATGTACAATTTTTATTTTTATT
This sequence comes from Picea sitchensis, assembly GCA_010110895.2. Lineage (NCBI taxonomy): Eukaryota > Viridiplantae > Streptophyta > Pinopsida > Pinales > Pinaceae > Picea > Picea sitchensis. Next base: position 464,414 of record SNQJ01S0010870.1, on the reverse strand, counting down.
ATAGACTTCAATCCGGGGGTTTTTCAGCAATAACTGAATAGAGTACAAATATAAAAGAGCACTAGATCTATATGAAAGAATCATCTTATATTCTCAGCACCAACTGAGATGAGGCAACAATCCTCAACAGATATCAATCTGCCAACATAAACAAGTGTATCAACCATGCACCAACCTGTGCCAAACAACCTGTATCATAAACAAGTGCATACAACCATGTAACAAGTATATACAAATCATGTGTCAAATAATCATCAACAATGACTCATAAATATGTACTAGCATCATCAACTATACACCTCATGTATCTATCAACTCATCAACTGCTTGTCTCAACCATGACTAGTTTTGGATTAGTCAACAACCCCAACTTGAAATAATCATAACTTTGTACCTGTAATGAATAAAGATCTGAAATTGATACACAATGTTCTTCGATATTTTTTATGCAATTTCTTCCGATGGCACTACTTGGAACCTCTCAGAAAAGGCGTTATGGAAAAACTGACATACCTTGTTGAATTCTAGCTTATTCTAGAGAGCGACCTTGTAGAGCGTGGCCTGCACAAAATATTCATTGAATTGATATGAAAATGTTACACAACATACTATAGCATGTACCCTAACCAACACATTTTTTCTCATAGAATTTGGATCTATTATGAAGAAGTTATGACGTTTTTACTCGAAACACCTGTTTTTGACTAGTTTCAGGACTAGCCACAAACCCTTTTTTCCACGAAGTGTAACTCCAAAAATAAAACGAACCACAAGTTCAATTTTTTACCACAGATACTTGGGTATGTTTTCTCAATGGCATAGAAATTTCGTAGTATTAATCATTATAGAAAAAAATTTATAGAGAAAATGGTGAGATGACCTGTAAATAACATACCTTAGAAAACACCATCAAAAGAATTTGTCCTTCCTTGCATTTCGGCCTTCTTTTTTTCACCTTTTCTTCAGAATTTCGGCTTAGATATACTTGGTTACCTCAGACACATATAGATATTCAATATTCTCAAGTGTGATAAAAATGAGAGAGCCTTGCCTCTTATTTATACTCTCCAAGTAGCTTCCTTAGAAACATCTTCTAGGTCACTTGACCCCACTTTCCTTATTTTAGGGTTAACCCACTTCTAATTTCTCCATTAAATTTATTATTTAGATAATTTATTTTGTATTCACTTTGAATTATATTACACTCATCACTTCACTTTATTATTTACCTTTTAAAAACCCTTAAACCACTTTGACTACTTTGACCTTTTGGGGCTTCTAGATGACATGTGAGGGTCCTCCAACTTCGTA
>SNQJ01S0010870.1:435274-463093 GCA_010110895.2 Picea sitchensis | reverse complement strand
AATCAATCAATCCTTTGACATCAATCAATCAATGACATCAATCAATCAAACCATTGGCATCGATGAAAACATGATCCAACACTTAATTCGACGATCTGATGGATCAATGTCGAATCTATAGTGATGCGTTTGTCCATCCACAAATAACCTCCATTGAAGCATGACAGTAGAAGTTTAACACAAGTGTTAACCTCCCGATGCCTTCTAAAGTGGGGTATCTTCATTACGTTAAGAATGGTGGACCTTGCGATGTCCATGTTCCATGACTGGGGGATGATCTTTGGCTTATTCCCCTTTGTATTGGTCAAATACTTATGTGGGGTGAGCATGCCATGGTTCTTGCGATCTCCCAAGTTAAATTCATTGATCTTCAACGTCATGATCTGTTCTAACTGTGGTCCTACTGTGCGTATCCCCTTCAGGAGGTATGCAGTAATCAAGCTATAGTCGAAGTCCCTTGGGACACTGTCATGACTAACTGTGCCAGCTAGAGGCGGAATATAGTTGGGAAGGATGGATGAGATGAGCTTCAAATTCGCTAAGTCATCATGATGTTTGGTTCATTTTTTTATCGCGGCTTGGGATAGTCCAGACCCACGAGCAGTCGACGGGTATGCATGCACTCCTCTCATCGATGAGGCTTGGAATCCTATAGACATGACCTTCTGAGCCATCAGGTCTATGAGGATCTCTTCGACAGATTTCTCTACTATGTTGTAGTCACCTGAAATGCACGCTCGAGATCAGGTCGGTGATCAAATACTCAATGTAACAGAATGGGCGGTGAGGTCTCAATAGGCACAACACGAAAGAAACTAGTTCTTTGTGGGCCCGAATAATCACTGTTTGCGAAAGTGTTCACAGTGCAACACTTGATAGGATAAATAACTAACATCGTAACGGATTCCTCCAATGGGTAGGAATGCCTCAATCAATGCAATTTCATCTGTTATGGCACGGTCCCAACCGTTTAATGGTAATATTTCTGGCCATAACTGCGGTTTGAGCGGTTCTGGAGTGTCAGTATAATGGTCGAGACGCCTCCAATGGTCATATTGATTCATCATGGAGAAGTGCCAATATTCATTTTTCTTCTATCCCTACGAAGTTCAAGTTCTGTAAACCTTCCTTTTGCGAAGTCCTCTCTAGAACTTCCTGTAATGTTTCTAACTTTGCTTTCTTCTTGCTGAGAATTCTAGCTTTCTTCCCTGTGATTTGAGTCACTGTGTTCCTCTTTCCATTCTTATTCTTATCTGCTCTTAGCATAGTAACTTCACACTGTTGCGGGTCGTTCAAGGGTAATACTTCTTTTCTTTCTGGATTAGGTTCCCTACTCTCTTGTATAGATAGGTGTTTCAAGTCTTCCTGTGTTCTTTCAACTTCGACATCCAGATCTCTGGTCCTCAGTAGCTTAGAATGGTCCTCTTGTTCTTCCAGTAAGTGTGTTATTCTCCTNGTGTTCTAGATATTCCTCTTCTTGTTTCCTTCGTCTCTGATCTTTATCAATCCAGTTTGTTCCTAGCAAGATAGAAAATGGGGTGTTGTTCTCAACAAATTTAAAGACCTTGAATTCTTCCTCTGTCGAAGTTCCATGAGCACTCATAGGTATCTAGGTAAGTCTTCCACATAGGGTTATCAATTTTCCTTTAAACAAGTCTATTCCTCCCAATGATGGAACCATAGCAGGTTTTCCCAAAATTTCCCAGGTTCTTTCTATCATGATATTCACCTATGTTTCCTCATCCAGAACATAGTCTATGTCGATGTCTCCTATTCTTGTTTCTATACACTCTTTTTCTTTTAACACCTCTGATAAGTTGATGTCTCTGTGATCATTCAGGGATTCTTTCATCTGTAATAATACAGTCTCTGATTATTTCTAGGGTTCTATCATATCCTTAGTTTCTTGGCCTGTCTCTCATGGTTTTCTTGTCTCATATTCATCTTTTCAACTTTAGCATTCATTCTAGGGCAATCCAAAACTTCATGGTCCATAGATTTACAACAAAGATTACTAGGACCTCTACCAGGGAATTCCTTAGCAAAATGTCCCGGTCTTCTGCAACTGTAATAAAGATTTAATCCTCTCTTTATTTTAAATGATCCCCAACCTTTCATGTACTGCACATTGGGATTACAGTAACTAACCTACAAAAAATTATTTCTAGGATCCTGCATCCATTTGTTAGTCCAAACATTATTTCTATTCATAGAAATAACATATCTTTCACTATTTCTATCAAATCTACTCATATCCAATCTTCTTTCTTCTAGCTATGCCCTAGTTTTCAGACTATGAAAAAATCTATCAGACATACCTAGATCCATTATTTCAAAACAAAAAAAAAATCCACTTATCTTACCTTTCTCAAAGAACAAATCTTTAAGATCTTACCTCTTTTCTTCATATCTAATTCCTTTCTCATCACAGAGCTTTGCAAGTCGAGTAGAATATTGCACACTAGAGTAAAAGATCTATGCAAACAGATTTCTCTTTTCTTCAGTTCCCAGCAATCACAGTTTCAGGTCTCGACAATGGAACCATTTGTTGGAACACAAGGGAAGACCCATGGTTCAACACACCAACAAAACCCTAACTATCAACTCTTTCAACAACACTTGCGAAGACGATGAAGTCTCACCAGAGGTAGAGGAAGGGGTGGTTACAGGACTTAAGTGTCTACAACCTAGCTGGGACATAGATATGTTATCACAATTCTTAACATATCACTTAGCAGTTAACATTCATCAGTATTTAACCCTTATTCACATCGTAGGTCAAAACCCTAATTGAAAAATAATGCAGTATTCACAAGATCTAATACATCCAAGCACTTAGCATATAGAAATAGATCAGATCTAACATTCATTCACATTACTAAGCACTAAGATAATATTATATCAGATGCATCTAACATGTATCACTGCACTAAGCATAAATCAAATCAATAACATAACAACAATAATGCACAAAGCAATCACAACACATGATATACGTGGTTCACTCTAGTGTTGGGCTACGTCCACCAACTCTTCTTCTTCATTATTGTCTTATGTCAGTCTTCTACAAGTACAGATCCATAAGAACCCACTCTGCATAGGACAAGATATTTGTGCGCACCTCTCCAGATCCTCCTTCCCCGAGCTAGGTTATAGCACAAATCCTTCCTACAGTTTGCACACAGGTTTCTTACAATCTCTAGCACTCATCTCTACAAGTTCTCAACACACAACATGCATAGAGCTAGCTCGATCACATAGATCCAACTACTTACATCACTTGCACTTAGAACAATATCACACTACCACATAACCACCCTTACTTACATCACCTAACTTTCTATTTATACTTTACAAAAGGGGCCTAAGCATGGGAAAATCCCATGGGCCAACATCCCATACCTATTACATAAACCCTAAACCAAAAAATGCCCTAAAAAGGGGCCAAATCCCATGATCTTTGCTTCACCTTGCGCTCTGCCTTCGACCAGCCTGTTGAAGTCCCAAAAATGGTCAAACGTGACGAAGGTTCTCCAAAATTTAGTCAAGGGCCAACAATAACCACCAGGTAGAGCACCATTCGACTGTGCTCGAGACATCAGGTACCGTCACTGACCCTTAGTATTTTGATAGATCCAGGTGTTATAGAGAGTTTCATTTATGGTGCAACACTAAAAATAATTAAGGTAAAGGCAATCAAACGTGATGATTTTAACTTTTTATAAATGGCTTCGGGAGCCAAACAGAAGGTTGGAGAGAAGGTTACAGGCTGTATTCTTAACCTAGGAGATTTTTTCACCAGGGCCAACCTGTATGTCACGATTTTAGGATCTTATGGCATCATGATCGATATGGAATGGTTGGAATCACATGAGGCGATACTCAACTGTAAGAAGAAATAGTTGATCTTGGTCGATGATGAGGGACAAAGATGCATGATTGTAGGTTGGAACCAAGGATGCTCCCTAAGGTTCATCTCTTCCTTGCAGTTACGGAAGAGCATGTGCAAGGGATGTAATATTTATGCAATCCTTGTGCTAAAAGAGAAGGGAGTAACGAAAGGTATAAAACACCTTCCAGTGGTGAGAGAGCTTCCAGACATCTTCCCTGAGGAGTTACCTAGGATGCCGCCAGAGAGGGAATTGGAATTTACCATAGAACTAAAATCGAGGACTAAACCGATAGCAAGAATACCTTATCATATGTTGATCCTAGAGTTACATGAATTGAGAAGGCAACTGAATGAGTTGATGGACCTGGGACTTATACATCCAAGTGTGTCACCATGGGGTGCACCGGTTATCTTCATATGGAAGAAGGATGGCTCGTGGAGAATCTGCATTGACTATCGTCAATTGAACAAAGCAATGGTCAAGAATCAATATCCGTTGCCAAGGATTGATCATCCGTTTGATCAGATGAAGGGTGCGATGGTGTTTTCAAAGATCAACTTGAGATCATGGTATCACCAATTGCGGATCAAGGAGGATGACATCCCTAAGACCGCATTTAAGACGAGGTTTGGACATTACAAGTTTATTGTTTTTCTGTTTGTACTGACGAACACGTTGTTGAAGCTAGGTTTGAACATTTTCACCTTTAAAACTAACTTTTTACTCTTTCGGGATTCGGTTTTTCATAAGGTATAATCCTCACTATCAGTCCAAAAGACGGGTACCGAAGTCTTGAAAAGTTTTCATTTCTTTCTTATAATTAAAGACATAAAGCTCAAGTGTTATTAAAGCCTAGATGCACGTTTTGTAAAGTACTTCAAATCACGATAAATTAAAACCCCAAAGGAGTTAATTAATAATTTTTATTAACCTTTCGGGATTCGGGGTTTTCTCAGAACATTATATTTTCAATACATTTCGAATTGCGAAATCCCGATTCTCGATTTCCCGAAAAGAAGTGAAAGTCAGTTTTAATCCTAATTAATTAATTTAAAACTAATCTCACCGCAATTTCGGGATTCGGGGTTTAGTGGTGACATACCTCATGTAGCCACGATCCCCGAAATCCCGAAATGTAATGTCTCGACTCAATATGGAAGTTAAGGCTTAAATCTAATCTCATCGCGATTTCGGGATTCAGGGTTTAGTGGTGACATACCTCATGTAACCGTGATCCCCGAAACCCCTAAATGCGAAGTCCCGACTCAATACTGAATTTTAAAGAGAACTAACTTCATTTTAAAAATACATTAAATGGTAATTAAACTTCTTAATTACTTTCTTTTCGGCCTCCGTCAAAAGAAGTTTTTTGAATGTTGATTTGAGAATTGTTGAAATACGACCACATTAATAATAGATAGATCGTGATTTCTGCGACACAAATGCATATCTCAGAGATATTCTCCACATTAAAGGTATTAAATTCTTGACAGCTGCATCAGTACTTTCACCATAAAATGAGTTAAAAGAAAACTAGAGGTCTGTGTTTTGAAACTTATTCTCACTTTTTCTATCAGAAATAGGATAATATAGCCGAGATTTCACACCTCTCTTCTATGACAGGTTTTCTTTCCAATACAGAGTCATGGCACCAAAGAAGGGACCCAAGAAGAGTGAAGATACAGATGGGATTTCCAGCCCAGAGGGAGATGTCATATCAGACACCACACCACATGCTATCGACTCAATTAAATCATGGAGACAGATTTATGAAAATCTGGACTGCGAGATGAAAAATTCCCCTAGTGATTCTGAGAATCACCTTCGAGACATAGCAGAATTAGAGCTTCACAAAATTGCAACATGCCCACGGCTCATGGCGTACAACGACATGGTCAGTTGGGCTTTGGACAAGGTTGATATTCCGACAAGAAGCATTTTAAATGATCAAGGAGCCATTATTGGCTCATCCAGGTTATGTACAAACTCTCACCCAGGTTATGTACAAACTCTCACCCAATCCTAATTTCATTTACAATGCCGAATTTATAGCTAAATTCCAGAGAAATGAATGCATTGAGGTAGACCAAACTTACCCTGATTTAATCAAAGGTTGGTGGAGATGTCCATCAAAATTTAGGGCCGATACCAATGGAATTTATTCCATAGCCTCCTTGAATGAGTACATGGTTTATGTATCCATGATGTTGTGCAGACCCTTCGGAAAAACAAATCCCTGTCATTTCCCCGCAGAATGAGTGCCCTTTTTAGAAGAAGCATCAGAAGGGTATAGTTTCAACTAGGACAAGATTTTATCTGATAATATAGCCAAGTCGATTTTGGATTACAGAGTTGCAAGAGCCCGATGTCAACTAGTGGCCTTATACATATTAGCGTACCTCATGGACCCAATTTGTTTTATGACTCCATTTCCCTTGATGAATTGGAGTTGGAACATAACCTTCCCTGAACCCATTCATGAATATCACTCTGAGTTGTGGGAAGAAAATGAAAAAAATTCGTTTTACGAAATTTTCCATTTTGTGGTGATACCCATGCATAAAATGTTTTTCAGCTATGACCCTCCTCGCAATTCTGATGTAGTTTCAAATAACCTCAAGCAAATAGCAGACTGGTTCATTGAAGAAAGCTTCTCCTACATTAGGGTTTATGGGTGCTCAATCCCCCCTCATGCACTTCCAAAATTCCTTCCGGATAGACTAGTGTGTAGGGAAGTGGCACACCAAATAGTAAAAGGCAGTATTGGAATAGAGCTAAAGGCATCTCAAAAGAAGTCCTGGCCAATCTTCCCTGTGCACATCGAGAAATTTTCATTACTAAATTTGGGACATTCTAGGGTGGAAGCAGAAGCACTCGAAGAAATTAAATTGGTAGATATTGAGTACAAAAGGCATGACCCTTATCAATTAGTAAATAAACACTTGATACACTGCAATATGAAAGCCTATGAACATGAGGAGTCCCCTTGGGATGACATGTTCAAAGGGACCAAATCTTATAAAGAAGTGTTGGAAAGAGTACAGACACTGTCGTTCGACCTGCAAGTTAGCTTTCAGACCTTTCAGAAGCATTGACGGAGTGGTCTGCCCCAAGTACTTCAAGGGGAAGAAATTACCCTCCCCCAAGAGCAAGAAAGAGTTCCAGCAGGTTTCAAGTAGGAAAGCGTTCCACCAGGTTTCTAGCAGGAAGCACAAAAGAAGGGAAATCCCGAAAAGGCCCAACAGGATGCGGAAAGGCCTCCACCAAGAAAAAAGACCAAAGCAGAGAAAAGGTCAGGGAGACCTCCCAAGTCCGGTAAGCCTACTCCCACTTCATCACCAAAGGTTGATGTCAACACGCCTAAGGCAACAGGAAGGAAAGGATATATGGAGCTAGGAAGTCCCATAGCCTCCTTAACTCCCTTACAGTCCACTTTTGGACTGCCACAGATGGGAGCTCTTTTTGTTGATGACCTTACCTCCATTACCATAGATGATATTCCTCCTTCCGATTATTTTTTCATTAGAAAAAGGAAGGCCGTCCTAAAACAGGAGATGCATAAGAGGGAGGGGAACATGGTTAAAAAAATAAAGTCCTGATAGACGGACAAAATTTGGAGGAAGAAGATTTTGCTACAGAGGTAGCAAGTTCCATGGGATCCATGGCAACAACAAACTTTTTAACCATGGGAAAAATCATAACAAGGATAAAGAAGAGTGATAAAATCATAGCACAATTGCGAGATCAATTAAAGAATGTTGAGGAAAGGATTAGAGAAGAAATGAGTAAAAGTTTGGAGTAGACAAGGGATGCCGAAAGGTTAGAGGTTCAATCGCTCAAAACGAGTTTGGAAGAAATGAGCCGGGAAATACAAACAAATCAGCTACAGATTACTCAGCAAAAGGAGCATGCAGAACAGTTGCAGGCTAGATTAATATCAATGGAAGATCAGATTATAGACTTAAAAACTTTCCAGGCCCAGTCACTGGAAGTGCATTCAAAAATAGAAATTGAACAACATAAATTAATTTCCAAGATAGAAATTATTCATAATTACTTTCAAGAAGTAGATAATGCCTTTGAAAATATCATCCTAAGAGAAAAAGAAGCCAAAGCAATGACGATTACTCTCCAAAAGGCAATTATATATTCGACAGGTGAAGAGGTATCCAAAACTATGAAAGTATCAGCCACAAAGAAAATCAGAGGCAACATCATGCTCAAGGTATGGGAAACCAACATAACTGAAAGCAAAAGAATAGCCAAAGAAATCAAAGAGGACTGTGGAGAATTTTTTGATCTTCTAGACAAAGGGTCATTAAATATTGGAAAAGGCCAGTGTACAGGACTTTTGGGATAGATCAATATTGTAAGACATCAATTAAATTTTTGGGGAAAATTTGAGTGAAATCCAAATGGAAATTTCACAACTAAGAAAAATCGATGTCATCCTAATAGACAAGTTGTTAGTTGATCCTAACTTGAAGCTGCAGTCAATAAAGTTTACAAATAAAGGAGTTGGTGACCATCTTTCTAAGATTCAGAGAAAGGTTTATCTATTCGAGGCAAGAGATTTTCTAGAACCCCCCAGAAATTTTACACAGTTCCTGGAGAAATACATTAAATGTATCGAATCAAAAGGAGAGTCATCGGCAAAGTAAAAGTATTATTCGGAAGGGCTTTACTTCCCAGAAAATGGAAAAATGAAGAAGATCATGAAAATGGTTTTGGATCTACTTTTTAACAAATAGTTAATCTCTAAGAATTAGGAACTCACCAACCTTCCTAAGATTGGTGGTTTTGTATAAATGTAATTTTTCAAGACTAAGAAAAGGCTTTTTTATGGAGGGATTGTAAAGAGATAACTTCATTTTTCCTGAATTAATACAATATAAATTGAAGATTCCAGATCTGGTCAAGGCTGAGTTATGTGTTTCTCTGTCATTCTATTTTTTATTCCATACTTTTGTTTAAAGGTATTCATGTGGTGATTTCTATTATAGTAATTAAAACAGTCAGGTTATCTAATCATTTGCAGTTTTTCCTCTGTATCAGCTTTCAGCGGATATAAGACATATGAATGTTTTAGGGCTCTGAAATTGTATGCTTCTGCAAAGTTATGATCCGTTTTCTCGTATTAACTTAAAATGGGATTCTTCTTAAATTGATGCCTCATTTTTGTTATACAACTACATGTTTCCTTTTTCTTCTTTCCATCCACTGTCTCCTTTAAAATTTGACTCAGATACTAGAAAAGGCCTTCATTTCTGTTATACTATTAATTCATCATTCAGAAGTTCTATTTTTATAATTTTGAACCAGAAATTTGCAACCGTCGAAAATATTCTTGATTTACAAAAAAGAAACCCTCAACTTTCATGATTGTTCTAGTTACCAGATAGCCCAATATAGAACCTGGTCTATTAGATCAAACGATCATTTCATTAAACCTATTCAATACCATCTTACGAACAAAAAATACACGGGTAGAACTTGAAAGCTCATGGGCTACAATTGAAAGGGATATTAGAATTCAAGAACAATGGGAAGCTAGACAGAGACAGTTAAGGAATCAACCGTTATGTCAGTTTCCTTTAAACTTTTTTCTTTTTACCCATTAATTATCCCTACCTTTTTTTGGATGCCTTGACGGTATACTTTAGAGCCTTAAAGTATAAACTTAAGAACAACATCTTTTTAGCGCCGTTGTCGGGGAACGAAGAAACAAATATTTTCCCTGGGAAGAACAACATTGACACTTTCTTTCCTTGATAGTGAACAAAGATAAAAAAACCTTCTAAGGCTACTTTTATCTTTCACTTGTCGACTCCACATTTTTTAAACTGGCTTCTAGCCGAAAGAACACCAGAAAGAACCCGGACAACAAGCAAACTTCGCCAGTTTCTGATCCGGAAAAAATTTTAAAATCGAGAAGATCTCTCAGACAAATCATTTCACTGACACATGTTGTCTTTCAACCAAATTCTTCACGGTTGAAAGGTAGACGAACACTTGAGAGATCCCTCTCCCTCCCCCTGTCGATTGATACACGCTCTTTTCCTGAAGTCCACACTCCTACTACCGAACGCTTCGACAAATGTCCTGTGTATCCTGATTTAAACCCCGTCAATTCTCCAATATATTCATCTTACAATCCTGGAGAAAAATGTTCTCTTCTTCTTGGGCCTTCTTTTTCCAGTTTCCTGTGCTTTGACGATCAGTTCCCCAGAACCTTCCTGTCTCATTCAAGTACAATCCTAGTTTCAATCTCAAATCTATCAATGGCTACGCATGGAGGTGCGGGGATTGGAGGCGGTGCCATAGGTGGTGTCGCAGGTGGCCAAGTACAGCTCCCTAGAATTTTTTCTAAGATGGTTGACAGATATTCCCCTCTTGTCCTTCCGGTTCCCCTACATGACCTTCCAGAGAATTACATGAAAAATCTCCCAAAATTTACAGGGGAAGGCGATTTAACCACACAGGAGAACATCAATTTCTTTGACCAATTCACTGATATCCTAGGACTTGAACACGAAGATGTATACGCCAGACTCTTAGTACAAACTTTCGAAGGGCAGGTTAGAACCTAGTTTCGAGGCTTACCAATGAGATCTTTAAGGTCATAATATGAACTCGAAAGTGCTTTCATCAGAAAATGGGGGGAAATAAAAGATCACCTCTATTATTTGACGGAGTTCGGGGCTCTTAGAAAGAAGAATTTATAATTAGTTCTTGAATACACCCAAAGATTTAATAAATTGTACAATAAAATTCTCATCGGGGTCAAACCTTCTTAGCCTGCAGCAAAAGTAACTTTCGCTGAGGCTTTCGACCCCGATTTCGACTTACTATTGAGAGAGAGGAGATCAGTAGACCTCACCAAGATGCAAGATGATGCCCTAGAAATCGAATCAAACATGATGTCTTCAGGAAAGCTAAAAGCCAAAACGGAGGTTGGGAACAAAGAAAACAAAAGATAGAGGGAACAAGGAGGATCTTCAGGTTCGGGAAGATCTTCGGGAGACAAAATGGACGACATGGCTAGGATAATTAAAGAACTGTATAATAAGATTTCGAAAATGAAATTAGAGAAGACTAAAAACGACCATTTTCCCAGAAAGGAATTCAGAAGGAATCCCAATCCTCAAATCCCACAAAGACAGATTAAAAATGAGGATCAAAAAATCCCAACTCCCTTCAAGAGTGAAAACTTCATTGGAGAGGGAGATTTAGAAGATCTTGAGGAATTAGAGGAAGAGATAAACAATCTGGGTGATGATGAGCCACAACCATATTCATCGAGACAAGATTATGAAAATTTCTTAAATAAAGGAAATAGATTGGAAAATGACCTAAATGATAGTACTTCTGAAGATTTGACCTACCAGGGTATTGTTGATGGTATAATGGCAGAGCTTCAACATAAGTACAATCTAAGGCCTAGAAACAAGAGTGTTATGATCACCCAAAAGAAAAAGATCTTTTCGAGGAGCGATATAGACAAGATAGTTTCAAAAGATGTTGAAAAATAGATTGTAAAAACTGACCAAACGTATCCACAGCCTACCAAGACTAAGGTAGCTGAAACACTCGTAGTCAAAATACCGAAAGTGAAAGCTCCTGCAACCGAAACAAAACCTTCACCACAAAAGAAATCTGATAAGAAGGGAGTCGAAGCCCAAAATGTTGAGAATGACAAAACTGTGGGAAATTTCAATCTGGAAAACGAAATCAATAAAATCAAGATCCTCATACCTCTTGTCGAGCTGGAAAAAAATACAATGTGTAGAAAACAAATTGCCAAATTGATTAGTTTTTCGGAAGATGAAAGTCAAGCCGACATCATTAACTTAGAATATGACAAGCCGATCATAGTTTTTGGCCCTCATTTTGAAGGCACCAAAGACACTATTTCTCCCTTCTATATCACGTTAACCTTGTTTGACCAACTACTCCATAACTGTATGCTTGATTCTGGAGCATCCCACAACGTAATGCCTAAAGCCATTATGGATAAATTGGGTATCGAAATTACTAGGCCTTATGGAGATTTATATTCTTTGGATTCTAGAAAAGTTAAATGTATAGGCATGATTAAAGACTTGGTGGTAAGTCTGGCTCAAATACCAACGAAAAGCATTCTCATGGACGTAGTGGTCATCGATATCCCTCTGAAATATGGTATGTTGTTATCTAGAGCCTGGGGTGCCAAGCTTGGGGGCTCCCTCCAGCTTGACATGACATATTCTACGATTCCAGTTTTTGTAGGACAATTTACACGCTTGTACAGAGAGAACATGTTATCTTTCATGGTAAGTGATCCGCGCAACCCGAATAATCACCCTGTATATATTGTTGATCAGGATCTAGGTAATTGTATCTTATCCATTGATGATCATATTGTTTTAGGTGTAGACGAAAGTTGTACAGAAGGAAAAATAGAAAATAAATAAATAAACAAAATGTATATAGCACTGGTGTGTGGAAGATGTTTTTTTACAGCGCTTCATCTTACCTTGGAGCTAGAGCAGGGGCACTCCTTGTGGCCCCTGATAATCAATTCGTAATCCCTTTTTCCTATAGACTTCAGTGGAATGTGGACCACACTCATAACGTATGTGAGTATGAAGCCTTAGTATTAGGGTTGGAAGCCACCAGGAGAATGAAAATAAAAAACCTCGAAATCTTTGGTGATGCCAAGCTAATCGTAAAATAGGTAAACCGATAGTACTAGGCCAAACATCCTAGGCTGAGGTTTTATAGGAATTGCGTCTCGGATCTGATCGAAAATTTCTTCTCCTTTGTCAAGGTCCATTACATTCCAAGAACTAAAAACCAACAGGCCGATGCGTTAGCCAAAGCAGCCTCAACCTTCACGCCTCCCACTGCTTTCAAACTAAAATATCATATACAAATGAGACACCGACCTTCCATACCAAATAACATACATCACTGGCAAGTTTTTGAGGATGATGAATAACTGCGTAAATTTTTGGAATCAATAGAAGAGTTTGCTGAAACTCATGCCGACCAAGAAAACCAAAATGATCCTGTTTGGATCATGCAGGAAGGGGAAGACCCTCAGGAATTTCATGATAAAATCGGTAATCATCGTATGCTTGTTTTAAAAAATAATCAGATCCCCAAGGGCCTAATTCCCTTGGAAAGCTTATTTAATCAAGACGATATCCTTTTAAGATCCACCTTACAACCGAAACCTGAAGAGGTTGAGGACTGTGACATAGGTACCAAAGAAAACCCTTGGTTGGTGAAACTATCCAAATACCTGCCCCCAGAAACCAAAAGTAAATACGTTGAGTTGCTTAGAAAGTATAAAGACATTTTCTCTTGGTCTTTCGACAAATTGAGAACTTATGATACTTCTATAATTGAACATAAAATTCCTCTGAAACCTGGTGTCAAGCCTTTTAAACAGAAAATCAGACAGATAAACCCTATTCTGCTACCAGTAATTGAAAAGGAATTCAAAAAACTCTTGGATGCTAAAATCATCATCCCACTAAGATATTCCAAGTGGGTGGCTAATTTAGTCCCAGTAAGAAAGAAAAATGGTGAAATCAGACTGTGTGTCGATTTTAGAAACCCGAACCGATCATCACTCAAAGACAATTATCCATTTCCTAAGATGGACCACGTTTTAGAGAGAGTAGTTGGAGCTAACAGAATGCCAATGATTGATGGTTTTTCAGGTTACAATCAGATTGTAGTACACCATGATGATAAGGAAAAAACAACCTTCACTACCCCTTGGGGTACCTTCATGTACGATAAAATGCCTTTCATCTTGATGAACGTAGGGTAAACCTTCCAGCGAGCCATGGACATCGCCTTCGTGGGTGAGAAAGATAAATTCATTGTTATCTATCTCGATGATCTGACCGTTTTTTCAAAATCTGATACGGAACATCTAGTGCACCTAAAGCAAACTTTCGAGAAATGTCGTAAATTCGGTTTGTCCCTCAATCCCAAAAAATCTCATTTCGCTATGCAAGAAGGTAAGCTATTAGTTCATGTGGTGTCAAAAGATGGAATCAAAATCAATCCTAAGAGAATTGAGGCTATAGATACTATAAATATCCCTAGAAATGCAAAAGAAATCCAATCCTTCCTAGGGAAAATAAATTTCTTGAGAAGATTTATCCCTAACTTCGCTGAAATTATGAAGTTGATCACATATATGTTGAAAAAGAATAGTGAGATGAAGTGGACAAGTGAAGCCAAAGCATCTTTTCAACAAATCAAAAAAGTTATCAGCAAAGCACCAGTCCTAGCAAGTCCCAGTTACACAAAAGAATTTCTGATTTTTTCCTTCGCTTCAGAACACACTGTCGCGGTTGTATTGTTACAGAAAAACAAAGAAGGATTTGAACAACCCATTGCTTTTTTCAGTAAAAGTATGAGAGACGTTGAGTTGAAATATAATATACTAGAAAAACAAGCTTATGCAATGGTAAAGGCTCTCAAAGCTTTCAGAACGTATGTATTACATTCGAAGATCATAGCCTATGTTCCTACAAGCTCAGTCAAAGACATACTGGTTCAGCCAGATAGTGATGGGAGAAGAGGCAGATGGTTAGCTAAAATTCAGGAGTTTGATCTTGAATTCAAACCAACAAAACTCATTAAAGGCCAAGGTCTGGCTAAATTATTGGCCAAATCCAACTTGCAGGCACTTGGAATAAATCAGCTTCAAGAAGACGAGGGTTCTCTAGAAATAAATGAACTCGATTTCGCTACTCCTACGGTTGAGATAGAAGACAGGTTTTCTTCTTCAGTCTGGTATCATGATATTGTTTTCTATCTATTGACCCTTCAATGTCCCAGTGAATTAACCCCATCTAAAGCCAGGAAACTAAAGTTGCATGCTATAAAATATTGTATTATAGACGGAAAACTATTTTGGAAGGACCCTCTGGGTTTTTTGCTGAGCTGCTTGGTCGAGACCGAAACCGAAAAGGTTATAGATGAGTTCCATGAAGGAGTGTGTGGAGAACACCACGCTTGGCAAGCTATAGCTTATAAAATCTTAAGAGCTGGATATTACTGGCCCAAAATTTTCACAGATGTAAATACTAAAGTCCGAGCTTGTGTTCCCTGTCAGTTGTTTATAGGTAAACAGAAAGTGCCAGCTTTTCCTATAATTCCAGTTAAAACCAAAGCCCCTTTTCAATAGTGGGGTCTTGATTTTATCGGAGAGATTCACCCACATTCCAGTGCTCAGCACAGGTGGATTCTAACTGCAACGGACTATTTTACCAAGTGGGTGGAAGCTATTCCCATGAGAAATGTGACTGACACAGTTGTAATCAACTTTCTGGAAGAAAACATTTTATCCAAATTCGGTTGTCCTCGAAAAATAGTCACCGACAATGCACAAGCGTTCAAATCGATGGCTATGGTAAGATTTTGTCAAAAATTCAGCATCATATTAGGACACTCCACAGCTTATTATTCGCAGGGCAACGATTTAGCTAGATCATCTAACAAAAGTCTGATAACTGTGATTAAAAAAATATTGACTAACAACAAGAAGACGTGGCATATTCATTTGAAATACGCTCTATGGGATAATAGGATAAGTACCAAAAGGGAAATTGGAATGGCCCCTTTTCAGATAGTATATGGCACTGATGTTATCTTGCCGATCAATCTTGCTCTGCCAGTAATGAAAATTTGGCAAGATTCGAACGAAAAACCTAACGACATTACCAGAAGACCAAACCAGTTGGTCGAAGTTCAACAAAATAGGATTGAAGTTAACGAAAAGTTGCAGAGATATTAGGATAAGATGAAGGCTTTGTTTGATTAGAAGGCTAAGGATAGAGGTTTCCTCCCTAGAGATCTAGTACTAAAATGGGAAGCCAGGAGAGAAGACGCTGGAAAACACGACAAATTCGACTCGATATGGTCCGACCCTTATAGAGTCTCAGCCTCAAAAGGAGAAAATGTTTTTTCATTAGAAAATCTAAATGGAGATATTCTAAGTGCCCCTGTAAATGGTCGATATCTTAAACACTATATGCAGTAATATGTTTTCGAACTTTCATTGTATATACCGGTTTGTTTTCACATTTTCTTTATAGTAACATTGCTTTTGTTAAAATAATAATAATAATAATAAATTATTTAAGGTTTTTCAGAGGATGCAAATACGAAGTAGTTCAAATCTAGCAGTTCTCAGAGTTAGTATGAGTGTGTATGACAGTTATCAGTTGTTTGCAGGAAAAGAATCAGGACTCAAGAGACTAATTATACTACAAGGGTAATCTGCATGGATAACCCTGATAAATATTTTCCCAAAAGGTAATGAGGAAACGATCTTCTGGCTGTAAGTACGACGAACTTTTGAGGTATGAACTCTGACCCGAGAACATGAATTAAAAATATCCTAAGAGGTACAAGTGAACGAGTTGTTGATTTTTTATATAAAAAAAAATTAAATAAATAAATAAAAACTTAAAAAAAAAACTTTATATAAATAAAATGATTAATACTCATCATCACTCCCAAGTTTCGAGGTTCTCTCACCTTTCCACTTCGATCACTATCAAGCTTACTCTTCACCTAATCTTGTTTTTCTCCCTTTAAGTCTTATCTTAATTTCGGAAATGTTCAAACTAACTTTCGAAGCAAAGATAGGCAAAATCCTCTGTTTTTCCTAAGCCTTGGCTGAACCAGAAGTATGTATGGGTCAATCTTAACCTTTTTAGTCTTTCTACTAGAAATAAAAAGATCATTTTCTCTCAAGTGTAGTCCCGAATTAAAAAAAAAAAAAAACGGGGGATTAATAAATTTTCCCTGAGATTCTCCATAAAGTTAGAGTGTTTGAGGGCCCAAAGTAGATAAATCCAGATCTTTTTAATAAGTTGACAGACCTTTGTGGAAAAAGAAAAAGAAAAAAGAAGCAAAAATTTTCCCTGAGTATGTTACATACTTATTGATTGCCCCCACTTGATAACAAATATGTATTAGAAAGAGATGGTGAAAGGAAATTCGTTATCGATTGCCCCCATATAACATAAAGAGGTGGTGAAAGGAAATTCGTTATCCATTTCCCGCATCTGATATAAAGAGATGATGAAAGGAAATTCATTATATGATTGCCCTCATCTCAGCATTTAAATGCTAAAATTAATGAAGCGGTGAAAGGAAATTCAATGTGTAAAATCTGATAACTTCACCGGGGTACTGAACAGGCCCACTGGCAGTGAAGCAATGTCTCCATAGAAAACAAGGCTGTTATACACAAATTGCAAGATGCTCTGGTATTTTTCTTCTCTCGGCGAGATTACACTCTAAGATTATGGAATTCCAGATTATACTCTAAGAGTCTCTCGATGCGATTACGATCAAATAAAAACTTGTAGAACCACTAATTTTGTTTTGATTATCTTGCACAAGTCTGAGCTCGGTTTTAGAAAGGGAAATCCAAGTGATCCTATTTCGAGATTGTCGAACGCTTTAGTTTGGAAAGTTTTACGAAGTTAAGGTTGGGACTTTTATCCCCCTAGTAGTTTTCGCAGCTATGTCTCATAGACCGAAATAACTGGCCCTATTAACCCAATAAAATGCACTAAGTCTGCCCATTCTCCTCATCCTACAAGGAGACGAGGTCCCCAATTGCAGCCTATGTTGAAGCTAGGTTTAAACATTTTCAACTTTAAAACTACATTTTTCCTCTTTCGGGATTCGGTTTTTCATAAGGTATAATCCTCACTATAAGTCCAAAAGACCGGTACCGAAGTCCCGAAAAGTTTTCATTTCTTCATTATAATTAAAGACAGAAAGCTCAAGTGTTATTAAATCCTAGACGCACGTTCTGTAAAGTACTTCAAATCACGATAAATTAAAACCCCAAAGGAGTTAATTAATCATTTCTTTTAACCTTTCAGGATTTGAGGTTTGCTCATAACATTATCTTTTCAATACATTTCGAATCGTGAAATCTCGATTCCCGATTTCCCGAAAAGAAGTGAAAGTCAGTCTTAATCCTAATTAATTAATTTAAAACTAATCTCATCATGATTTCAGGATTCGGGGTTTAGTGGTGACATACCTCGTGTAGCCGTGATCCCCGAAACTCCAAAATGTGAAGTCCCGACTCAATAAAGAAGGTAAGGCTTAAATCTAATCTCATCACGATTTCGAGATTCAGGGTTTAGTGGTGACATACCTCATGTAACCACGATCCGCGAAACCCCGAAACGCGAAGTCCCGACTCAATACCGAATTTTAAAGATAACTAACTTCATTTTAAAAATACATTAAATGTTAATTAAACTTCTCAAGTACTTTCTTTTCGGCCTCTGTGAAAAGAAGTTTTTGAATGTTGATTTGAGAATTGTCGAAATATGATCACATTAATAACGGATAGATCGTGATTTTTGCGACACAAATGCATATCTCAGAGATATTTTCCACATTAAAGGTATTAAATTCTTGACAATGGCGTCAGTACTTTCACCATAAAATGAGTTAAAAGAAAACTAGAGGTTTGTGTTTTGAAACTTATTCTCTCTTTTTCTATCAGAAATAGGATAATACAGCCGAGCTTTCACACCTCTCTTCTGTGACAGGTTTTCTTTCCAATACAGAGTCATGGCACCAAAGAAGGGACCCAAGAAGAGTGAAGATACAGTTGGGATTTCCAACCCAGAGGGAGATGTCATATTAGACACCACACCACATTCTATCGACTCAATTAAATCATGGAGACAGATTTATGAAAATATGGATTGCGAGATGAAAATTTTCCCTAGCGATTCTGAGAATCACCTTCGAGACATAGCAAAACGAAAGCTTCACAAAATTGCAACACGCTCATGGCTCATGGCGTACAATGACATGGTCAGTTGGGCTTTGGACAAGGTTGATATTCTGACGAGAAGCATTTTAAATGATCAAGGAGCCATTATTGGCTCATTCAGACCTAAACATATCCAGGTTATGTACAAACTCTCACCCAATCCTAATTTCATTTACAATGCCAAATTTATAGCTGAATTCCAGAGAAAGGAATGCACTGAGGCAGACCAAACTTACCCTGATTTAATGAAAGGTTGGTGGAGATGTCCATCAAAATTTAGGGCCGATACCCACGGAATTTATGCCACAGCCTCTTTGAATGAGTACATGGTTTATGTAGCCATGATGTTGTGCAGACTCTTTGGCAAAAAGAATCCCTGTCATTTCCCTGTAGAATGGGTGCCCTTTTTAGAAGAAGCATCAGAAGGGTATAGTTTCAAGTAGGACAAGATTTTATCTGATAATATAGCCAAAGAGATTTCAGATTACAGAGTTGCAACAGCTCGAGGTCAACTAGTGGCCTTCTACATGCCAGCGTACCTCATGGATGCAATTTGTTTTATGACTCCATTTCCCCTGATGAATTGGAGTTAGAACATAATCTGCCCTGAACCCATTCACGAATATCACTCTGAGTTGTGGGAAGAAAATGCAAAAAAATTGTTTTATGAAATTTTCCATTTTGTGGTGATACCCATGCATAAAATGTTTTTCGGTTGTGACCCTCCTTGCATTTCTGATGCATTTTCAAATAACCTCAAGCAAATAACAGACTGGTTCATTGAAGAAAACTTCTCCTACATCAGGGTTTATGGGTGCTCAATCCCCCCTCACGCGCTTCCAAAATTCCTTCCGGATAGACTAGTGTGTAGGGAAGTGGCACACAAAATAGTAAAAGGCGGTATTGGAATAGAGTTAAAGGCAGCTCAAAAGAAGTCCTGGCCAATCTTCCTTGTGCACATCGGGAAATTTTCATTACTAAATTTGGGACATTCTAGGGTGGAAGCAGAAGCACTCGAAGAAATTAAACTAGTAGATATTGAGTACAAAAGGCATAACCCTTATCAATTAGTAAATAAACACTTGATACACTGCAATATGAAAGCCTATGAACATGAGGAGTCCCCTTGGGACGACGTGTTCAAAGGGACCAAATCTTATAAAGAAGTGTTGGAAAGAGTACAAACACTATCGTCCGACCTACAAGTCATCTTTCAGACCTTTCAGAAGCATCGACGGAGTGGTCTGCCCCAAGTACTTCAAGGGGAAGAAATTACCCTCCCCCAGGAGAAAGAAAGTGTTCCACCAGGCTTCGAGCAGGAAAGAGTTCCACTAGGTTTCGATCAAGAAGCACAAAAGAAGGGAAATCTCGAAAAGGCCCTACAGGATGCGGAAAAGGCCTTCACCAAGAAAAAACACCAAAGCAGAGAAAAGGTCAGGCAGACCTCCCAAGTCCAGTAAGCCTACTCTTACTTCATCACCAAAGGTTGATGTCAACACGCCTAAGGCGGTAGGAGGGAAAGGATCTACGGAGCTACGTAGCCCCATAGCCTCCTTAACTCCCTTACTGTCCACTTTTGGATTTCCATAGACAAGAGCTCTTTTTGTTGATGACCTTACCTCCATTCCCATAGATGAGATTCCTCCTTCCGATTATTTTTTCAGTAGAAAAAGGAAGGTCATCCTGAAACAGGGGATGCATAAGAGGGAGGGGAACATGGTTAAAAAAAATAAATTCTTGATAGACAGACAAAATTTGGCAGAAGAAGATTTCACTACAGAGGTAGCAGGTTCCAAGGGAGACATGGCAACAACAAACTTTTTTACCGTGGGAAAAATCATAACAAGGATAAAGAAGAGTGATAAAATCATAGCACAATTGCGAGATCAATTAAAGAATGTTGAGGAAAGCATTAGAGAAGAAATGAGTAAAAGTTTGGAGCAGACAAGGGCTGTCGAAAGGTTAGAGGTTCAATCTTTCAAAACGAGTTTGGACGAAATTAGCCAGGAAATACAAACAAATCAGCTATAGATTACTCAGCAAAAGGAGCACGCAGAACAGTTGCAGTCTATATTAATATCAATGGAAGATCAGATTATAGACTTAAAATCTTTCAAGGCCCAGTCACTGGAAGTGCATCCAAAAATAGAAATTGAACAACAGAAATTAACTTCCAAGATAGAAATTATTCAGAATTACTTTCAAGAAGTAGATAATGCCTTTGAAAATATCATCCTAAGAGAAAAAGAAGCCAAAGCAGTGAGGATTACTCTCCAAAAGGAAATTATATATTCGACAGGTGAAGAGGTATCCGAAACTATGAAAGTATCAGCCACAGAGCAAATTAGAGGCGACATCATGCTCAAGCTATGGGAAACCAACATAACTGAAAGCAAAAGAATAGCCAAAGAAATCAGAGAGGACTGTGGAGAAGTTTTTGATCTTCTAGACAAAGGGTCATTAAATATTGGAAAAGGCTAGTGTGCAGGACTTTTGGGACAGATCAATATTGTAAGGCATCAATTAAATTTTAGGGAAAATTTGAGTGAAATCCAAATGGAAATTTCACAACTAAGAAAAATCGATGTCACCCTAATGGACAGGTTGTTAGTTGAGCCTAACTTGAAGTTGCAGTCAATAAATTTTACATATAAAGGAGTTGATGACCATCTTTCTAAGATTCAGAGAAAGGTTTATCTGTTCGAGGCAAGAGATTTTCCAAAACCCCCCATAATTTTTACACAGTTCTTGGAAAAATGCATTAAATGTATCGAATCAAAAGAAGGAGAGTCATCAACAAAGTAAAAATATTATTTGGAAGGGCTTTACTTCCCAGAAAATGGAAAAATGAAGAAGATCATGAAAACGGTTTTGGATCTACTTTTTAACAAATAGTTAGTCTCTAAGAATTAGGAACTCACCAACCGTCCTAAGATTGGTGGTTTTGTATAAATGTAATTTTTCAATACTAACAAAAGGCTTTTTTCTTAAGGGATTGTAAAGAGATAACTTCGTTTTGCGTAAATTAATACAATATAGATTGAAGATTCCAGATTTGGTCAAGCCTGAGTTATGTGTTTCTCTGTCATTCTATTTTTTATTCCATACTTTCGTTTGAAGTGTTTCATGTGGTGAGTTCTATTATAGTAATTAAAACAGTCATATTATCTAATCGTTTGCAGTTTTTCCTCTGTATCAGCTTTTAGCGGATATAAGACCTATGAATGTTTTAGGGCTCTGAAACTGTATGCTTCTGCAAAGTTATCATCCATTTTCTCGTATTAACTTCAAATGGGATTCTTGTTAAATTGATGCCTCATTTTTGTTATACAACTACGTGTTTCCTTTTTCTTCTTTCCGTCCACTGTCTCCTTTAAAATTTGACTCAGATACTAGAAAAGGCCTTTATTTCTCTTATACTATTAATTCATAATTTGGAAGTTCTATTTTTATAATTTTGAACCAGAAATTTGCGACCCTCAAAAATATTCTTGATTTACAAAAAAAAAACCTTTATCTTTCATGACTGTTCCAGTTACCAGACAACCCAATATAGAATCCGGTCTATCATAACAAACGAGCATTTCGTTAAACCTATTCAATACCATCTTACAAACAACAAATACACGGGTAGAATTTGAAAGATCATGGGCTGCAATTGAAAGGGATATTAGCATTCAAGAACAATGGGAAGCTAGACAGAGACAGTTAAGGAATCAACCGTGATCGCAGTTTCCTTTAAACTTTTTTCTTTTTACCCATTAATTATCTCTACTTTTTTTGGATGCCTTGACAGTATACTTTAAAGCCTTAAAGTATAAATTCAGGAACAACATGTGCCAGGGGCATTTATGAGTTTGATGAACAGGGTGTTCCACGACTACTTGGTGCGATCATGTGGTGTTGTGAGTCGTGGCTGTACTAGGGAATACCTCTCGGTTTCAAACAGTACAGTGGATGATGAGTTTTTCTATCGTGTCTGGTGCGATCATGTAGTGTTGTGAGTCGTGACGGTGTTAGTGATTATCTCTCGATTTCAAATAGTGCAGTGCATCATGAGTTTGTCTTTCGTGTCTAGTGCGATCATGTGGCATGGTACGATGGTTATAGCGACATAGACAACTTTTCAGATACGTATATTCTAATTCTTTGCCGCTGCGAGGGATGGAATTTGACGGGAAACGCGCTTAAAAAATTTACTAGACCGTTAAATTTCTTTGTTGAAATGAATATAACAGGTATTACAGTCTTCGAAACCTTGACGAATTTTTCGCTTTTGAAATTCCAACGGTTAGTTGTCCGTTCATTCCGAGCGGCGACAAATGGAATGTGAAAAAGAGAGAAACGAGATCCGTTTATTTTTTAAATTTAATTATAATTACACACAAGTATGCCATCCAGCTTAACGCTTAGCGAGTGCGCATGTCATCTCTTTTGCTCGACCAAACATGATGCATGTCTAAATTTAAATCTAAATCATTATCACAAGTAATTCAAATTATGATTAAATTATAAACCAACAAACAAAGAAACTTAGTTTTACATTAACAGTTTTTATTTTATTTTATTTATTTCACTAATATATTAAATTTTAATATAATATGTCCAATGTTTCAGTTGCATTATAAATATTTTTTTCCTCTATATAAAATTACTTAATCATAAAAACTTAATATGTAAATTGTTTCTACTTGCATTATAAACAATTTTTTAAGTAGATGTTGTTGATTAAATTAAAAATTATATTGAACAAATGAAAGGAGTTATATTATTTTTTTTTAATTAATACTATATTTAAATATGATAGAAGTTACATTATCAAAATCATATATAAAATTACTTAATTATAAAAACTTAATATGTAAATTGTTTCTACTTGCATTATAAACAATAAACAATTTTTTAAGTAGATGTTGTTGATTAAATTAAAAATTATATTGAACAAATGAAAGGAGTTATATTATTCTTTTTTAAATAATACTATATTTAAATATGATAGAAGTTACATTATCAAGATAATTATGATTTTTGTAAGTGAAGTGATTGTGAAATTGGATAAAGTTATGTTCTAAGAGGTTACAAGTTCAAATTCATAGATTTTATCGGTCAAATGGTTGGGCAAAGGGGTTCTCATACACCAATTTGGTGTGTAGCATGGCCGTGATCTTAAAAATAGATTATTATTATTATTATTATTATCATTAAAAGAAAATGATATTCATCCCAAAGTGTTTTGGGATTAATCAAATGAGTATTTTCACTATGGACTTCATAAATCCAATACTAGTGAAATCACTTTTGAAAATGATCACTTACTACGAAACCTTGTTATCAACAGAAAATCTCCTAACATGATTTAAGCACTTATTTTTTTCCATAAATCACATAAAAAACTTTGATAAAAGCTAATTCATGAATTAGAAATATCATTGCTGAAAATTAAAACACAATTGCAGAATTAAACAAACTTGCATAAATCATGAATTAATAAATAAACATACACAAACAAAAATTGAAAAATTACCACACAATACTTTGTTCCGTTGGATTGAGCTCTACCTCCTGGGAACCAAGTTAAACTAGAACAACATAAATGCAATTAACTATACACTAAACATGAAAAAATCAAATTGCAATATATATATTATATGAAGATCCCATGACTTTGCATACTATGCCATGATAAATTGGACTATATTTTCTAAGTATCATCTTGTAAGAACAAATATTTCACTCTTTTTTATACATTATTTTTCTTAAAACATAAATAACAAATATCTAAATATGAATCCACTTTAGAATTAATAAAACTTTATTGGTTACAAACCATTTCCACCTTTAAAAAGTTTAGAACTAAACATAAAAAAAAATGATTTCCAATATTATTGATAACTGTCATCAAATTTAGAATGTGATTGATTGCCAAATTTATAGTAACTTATTTAAGTTATAACATATTTCCCAAAATATGTCTCAAGTGGTTTTTATTGGTTTTTATTGCTCTTGGATTCCTAGATTCATAGTGTATTAAATTTTAAATTTAAATATTGTAACAAAACATATCTACACAAATGGCCACCAACAAGCCCCTTTTATTTCTAATGATTAAAGCCACAAATGGCCACCAACAAGCCCCTTTTATCTCTAATGATTAAAGCCACACATGGAAGAAGATTTGAGACAGTTGATAGTCAATGGAAAAGTTCTCACATGTATCTAGCTACAATACTTATTCCATTAACATATAATAATAATTTACTTCCAGAAATTTATAGCATGTTAAAAAATGAATGGTAGCTATCCAAATTAATGTGGAACACATAAAGATGTAGAAAAATAGATTTCTACTTGTAAGTGATTTTATAGAAATATAACCTCTAACAATTAAATCCATGAATTTCATCTTCTATTAGTTTCTTCCAAGTGTATGTAGCATTGAATTATTAATTCCTTGAATGGATATTTAATTGGTAGAGACTCAAGCTGATATGGAGGTTCCATGTTGACTTGAGGGCCCTTAAAGTTGTGGTAAACCATCATCAACATTAACTAGGGATATATTGTGCACACCAACTCATTTTGTACCACACACAAAGACTTGAAGAGATCACATGCATACCAAATCCTTGAATGTATTTAGTAACCATTTTTGTTACAACCCGATTAGTCATGGTCCAGGTTATGGTTGAGCTGGAAAGGTTGTTATCATTGCCAAACTCCATGGAAGTTAGGGGGATCCATGTGGATATGTAAGGTTTGGTTTTTTGGTTAACAAAAAGTTTATTATTATATTAACAATAGAGGAATTATAGCTCCAGTTACACATTGCATTAGTTCTAGTTATGATCAAATATATTATGTGAATATGAGAGAGAAAGTATATTGAAATCTCAGTGCATTGTTTGTCTCTATTTCATTATGAATTCTCTTTGAGTAAGATTCAACCTATGTGTAATAAAATGTATCTGAATGGATTTAATATTAATTAATGAAGCATGAAGAACTTGTGTCTCTACATATTATGTATTCTGGTCTGAATGTAAGTCTATTACTAAGTACTTTATGTGACACCTATATGAATTATATTAATCAGTGTGAATTTAATGTGTGGATTTGAATGGGATGTTTCCTATTTGTATAGATCCTTTCTTAGTGGCATGAAACCTGTAGTCTTTGTGGTTCTCTTGGCATCTTGGGCATGACCTTATTTTACAGATTGAATATGTCAACACCTATGGTGTATTTGTTTTTGAATCCTTTCAAACTCTAGTTCTGAAACCCTGATCCAACAATTGGTCCACACTTCATGATAGAGCTAAAGCGAACACCCTATATCAATCCATGTTGTGCAACTATTATTCTTAGAGATATGTCATTAAACAACCACTCTAGGCAAGTTGTGCATCTTGTGAAAAACAAAGTTTCCATAGATCGTAGAAATATTTGAAGTAATAAATTAAATAATAAGTAAAAATTAGAGCATATGTTATCTTATTGAAGTCTATGACATCTAGCTTACCTCAAAACTCTAGTCATGTGGTTATTACATAGCTCGTTGACTTGTAAGTTAGCTCACCAATACTCATATCCATATTGATACATCACAAATTGCATATGAGAATCCATATTTGTATTGGCATGGAATTAAGAATGTATACTTATTTACACTATGGCTCACAAATGTTATGCATTCACAAAATTTTGAACTCATATCCATGTACTAAAATTACACATTTTAATTTGCATGTTTAAACAATCACATAACTATTATTACAATGAGCTTATAATGGTAAAAATAATATTATGGGAGACATAAATATATCCATATATATACATCCCAAATGTTTGTATTAGTTTAACACACTCCAACTAGATACTAAGCAATGAATTAATAACATCAGGGAAAACAAAAGTTGTATATATATATATATATATATAAGTAGGAATTATATAAATATTGAAAAATGTACATATATGTCTGTGGTGGTTTAAATTTCAATAAATTCTTAGAAAAACTTTTGAAACCAAGACATGCCATGTTTGTGAGCCTACCCAAGTGGGGAAACAAGGCCAAATTTTAAAAACAAATAGTGTGAGAAAATTATACCTAAATAACCAACAGTCTGTAATGACACTTATGAAATTCCCTATGAACTAGACATACAAAAACTAGAACAAGAATGTAGAAAAAAAATGTAATTCGTATTAACTAGTGGCATGAGGAACCTGAGAGGTCGATATGAAAATAACATCTATATGACTAGTAGTAGAAGACAAATCCACTGATGGATGACTAGTATCAAGGAGATGGAAGGAGCCACCATGTATTTTGGCAATCCAAGTAACCATTGAGATGAGATGAGCATTTTTCACCTCTAGAGTCCTCATATGATGCTTTAGCTGGTGGATATCTTGGTGTCCGGGAAGCGTACTCAGGGCTACCATTGTTTTGGTGTGCCAATATTGCTCAAGGGTCCTGTAAAACTCTGAATTCAGGTTATGGTGCAACTGAAGTCCGGTATGATTTCTCCCACATGATTTTCAACCTCCTTATCATCTTTGAACTCTCTTACTAGTTTGACCTCTACTTCCATTGCAAGAATGGACTCCTAGTCCTTTCGAGGGACAAATTAGTGATAAAACTCAACTATTTGTATGGAAACTTTAGTAGTAAGGGAAGAGTTGGTAGGGCAGATATGGGGTTTCCTCCCATGAGGGGCCATGGAGAAATGCATATGAGTAGATGAATAAAAATTCACAGAGACAGAACAGTCGCAAACAAGAACCTACCATGGCAAGGAACATAGCCAAAACACTTTGGAATCCATAAGTTCTTATTGGTCATCATGCTCACAAGGGAAGGGTGTACCATTCCTTCATTGTAGTGTTTGGTCATTAGCAAAAGCATTATGTAAGGTCATGTGCGGGGAGATAGAATCGTGCAAGCCATCGAGTTATCCTTCAACCACCTGACTTTCCTCATTACTCTACACGTCTTCCACATGAGAATTAAGTATGGGACCATGGACAATTTGAGCTACCACATCAAACCTTGACGCATGGTCATCTCTACTGAGTGACACCCCATCTAAGGAATAC
>SNQJ01S0010870.1:422283-432294 GCA_010110895.2 Picea sitchensis | reverse complement strand
ATTTATATTATTTATATGAATATTTTAAATTTTGTTAAGATTTATGTAATTAAAATATTTCACATATTTATGAATTAAATGGAAAAAAAATATAAATCACAAATTAAAATTGAAATATTAAAAGTGATTGTGTTAATTATTAGGTTAAAATTTATGAATTTTTTTTCCATCGAATAATAATTTTTTTTATGTCTAAAGTTACTCAACTAGCTATATGACTGACTAGGATTTAAAACATATCTATAGACTATTGAAACTGAAAATGAGGGGTAAGAAAAAATCATGGTTATAAATTGGAATTAAACACTAGACTAACCACTACCACCATCTCCATAAGGATGAATATGTCGAGTTGAAGCACACACACTGACCACCACTGCCATCTCCACAAGGATGAACATGCCTAGTTGAAGCGCACACACACTGTGATGACATGACAAGGTTGACATGAATTCTGACCAAATAATGAGTCGAGGAGGTTTGCAAGTCGGCGATCCATCATCTCCTATAAGGAACGTTGTTCTGAAATATCCCTGTGAAGATTAAAGATGAACTAGAGTTGTTCTTTAAAGAACCGAGGCAAAGAATTATGATCATTCATTCTACTAGAGTTGTACACTCGAAACTGTTAGCTACTTTTCATGGCATTATTGTGGTTCAAAATAGGAGCAACAATTGATGGAGGCCCTCTTGTTGCAAACGAGGTTGGGGCTACCAAATTTTCCCGAATTTGTTCCTACAAAATTTCCTCTTCCATAATGACATATCACCAAACCTCCTCAATATCTTGACTTGACACAGGGGAAGAGGAGAGCGGAGAAGAACCCAAAATACTAGAATGAAGGAAATACTAGAATGAAGGATAGATCCTTATAAAACCATAGTAAGACCTCGAGCCTCTAAATGGTTTTCCTCCCTCGCAAGGCATCACACCAAGATAGAGAAGAAAAAACTAAAAAACACTGAAGACAGGATAGGGGTTGATAAAAAAGTAGGAACTAATGAAGGTGGAGACAAGATTTGCCCATAAATATAGCTAGGACGACATAAAAAGAGCCATTCCACTACCATAAATGGAATTCACCATATTAGTAGAAAACTTAACCACACCCTTCAATAAGACGTGAAACTTAATGCAACACATGAGAGCTAGAACACTAAAGTATAGCCTACATAAATGCATTGTCTTCAGCGCGTGGAGAGTAAGTCAACGCCCAATTGTCGTCCATTTCGTAGTGAGTATGAGTTTTATTTTTATAATATAAAGTTTAAATAAAATATTTATGAATTTTTTTAATACATATTATAAATATGGATTACAATTAAATAAATAAATTTTATATTAATTAAAATTAATCAAATTAATAATTAAATAAAATATAAAAAATCAATAAAATTTAACAATTGAAATATAATATTAAAAAAGTTATATTTACATTGAAAAATCAAGTTTGTTTACTTACTATATAAAATAAATATTATTAACATTCATTTGATAATTTTATTTTATCTCAGATATAATTTTCTAAGTTATATGAAGAATAATGTGAAATATAATATTAAAAAAGTTATATCTACATTGAAAAATCAAATTTACATGTTTACTTATTATCTGAAATAAATATTACTAACATGCATTTGATAATTTTATTTTATTTAAGATATGATTTTCTAAGTTATATGAAGAATAATATATATGTAATTTAAGAAAATAGTTTTTGAAAAGTTAAAGATAAAGTTTAAACCTATTTATGTTATAAAAAAATTAATATATTCTTGTATTCATTTAAATATATTAATATTTTAATATATTTTAAATTATAAAATTAGATTTCAATTTTTCTTATAAAAAAAATTACAAAACCATTTTTTTTATTTTAAATTCATTATTATCTAAAATAAATTATATATATTATTATCTAAATAAATTAAAAAATTAAAATATATAAATTAATCTTTCAAAAATTCATGAATCATATTTAAGAAATCATATATATTATTATTTTATTTTTTAAATAAAAATATCCATATTATATAAAATCATATTATAATAAATATAAAGGCTCTTGAAATAATCACATTCCAATATTTACTTTTCTTATAACCTTAAATCAGTTTGATCACTTAAAATAGAATCTTCAAGTATGATGGTGTCATTTTTTAAATAATTTTTTTTTTACTTTTCTTATGGCCTTAAATCAGTTTGATCACTTCGAATACAATCTTCAAATATGTTGGTGTTTTTAATGAAAAGGTGCATAAATAAATTTAGTCGTCTTTTTTATTGGAATTGATGGGTTAATTAAATTTTTAATTATAAATTTTAAATTTATGGTCAAGAATTGAAGATGCTGGCATATTTTTCGTCATCATCATTAATCAATGGATGAGATTTTGATAAATTAACTTCTTCTCATTTATAAAAACTTACCTTTTTTGTGTTTACTTTTTCACATTGATTAAAAAATTACCTGTTGACCACCCAATTGCTACGTATTGAACCAATTGCCACGTTAACTAATTAAGTATTGATTGTGATTAAGAAAAATAATCATATGTCAACTCCCATTTAATTGGAATGGCACGTGAGGGAGTGAAAGGATGGCACATGGAAGGATGGCTCATTCGCTTCCTCTATCCACGATCTTGGATCTCTCTGCCCGACGGTCCTAAAATTTGTATTCAAAACAGCCCGTGACAAAACCCTTGCTTGTTCGCTCATTCCCTGGCTGGTGCGCTCCTTCGCATACATTTTCACTATTGTTCATGTGATATTGGATCTCTGTGAGCCCGACGATCCTAGGAGTGGGGGCTTTCACTCCACCTTCTTTACCATTTACCAGCTCGTGTCGTACCATGGGTGACCTTGGCGCCTTATTTACCAGCGGTGGGTGGCTATTTAGATTTAAAAATAATAATGGTGCATTTTTAATTGTTGGCTATACATTTAACTGGTGCATTACATTATTTACCAGATAGTAGCTCGTGCCACACCATGGGTGAGTAGGGCGCCTTACTTATCAGCTGTGGGTGCCGATTTAGATTTAAAAAAACGTTTTTAATTGTTGGCAGCTCGTGCCGCACCATGGGTGAGTGGGGCGCCTTACTTATTATCTGTGGGTGCCAATTTAGATTTAAAAAAACGTTTTTAATTGTTGGCCGTAGCTGCTGCGTTAGATTTAGATTTATTTATATTTTAAAAAAAATGTGCGTTTTTAATTGCTTGTTGTGCATGCCTTTTTTACATGCTGGCTGTGCAGCACTTTCACTTGCATGCCGTATTGGAGCGCCATAGGTTTTTAGCTGTGCAGCTTGGAGGTGGAGGGCCTTAGGATTTTAATTGTGGATGTTGTATATTTCATTTACTTTGAAATTATATATATTAAAGTTTGTATATAAGATATATTTCATGATGTATGTATCACATGCAGCAGCATTAAAGTCTATGCAGCAGATTGGTTATTGATGACCTTAGAATTACATGTTATTAACCTTCTGCATTTCAAAATTGAAGGCAGGTGTGAATATTACCAATGTTCTGAGGGTGGTAATCATTACCTCCACTGATTCAAAGATTTCATAGATTTACTTTTCTGTCCGGCGCGATCATGTGGTTTGCAAAACCCACCGAAAATCTGCATCGTCTTGTGCCTATGCAGATCCGTAATGCTCATGTGGGTTTTGCAAATTTCTTCGCATCTACAAGATTCTCTGGGGCCGTATGTAACAAAGTATCGCAGGCGGCTGGTACTCGTCACTGGTTTCCTGAAATATTTAGGCCTGCCTATCGACAATTTGGACCCACACCAACCTGACAATATTAATATTGAAAAGATAAATGGTGCAGTTCATCTAGTGTCTTTCTTGTCAGTTTATGACCTAACAAAAATGTCACGTCTATATGCTTTACAGCTTATTTCGCAGGAGGATTCAGGAGGTCCTGGCGGCTGAGTCCTTGGAACATATGCGCACAATCACGATCAGAATATCTTTATGCTTATATTTCATAGCGCTTAACATTGCCAGCTAAAACAATCGTGTACCATAGCTTAGTTGTCGCGGCATCTTTCCAGATGCATGTATATTCCAATGGCGCGGCTATTCCAATTGTTTGCAGGGAAAAACCGGAGGAGAGTACTGTTAGTTGCCTGTACATTCGGCGTGCTGACAATGGTGAACGAAAAAGAAAGAATGGGCAGTAATTTAAGAGAAAAAGCAGCTACGAATTGATGATAAACATGAATATGATTAATGACTTTAATATGGAACGATAATTTTGTGACTTAAAGTGAATCATTCACGTAAAACGCGTAAGTAACCTACGCCTATCAACCGAACAAGTGAGCATATCATGTCATTCGCTGGCTACAGTAGGGTAAGTGAACTTATGCCAACGTTTCTTCAATAAGAAAAAAGTATTATATTAGTTTAATATAAATATAAAAGTTCTTGTACATATCCAACTTCTGAAAAAAGAGCTTCCAAATCCCCAAAACAATTTTTTTTTTTAAATCTGTTAGAATAATTCTAAGGAGTCAAAAGATATCCAGCCTTACATAGATAACCTTTTCTATATTTTTGTGCCAATTACTAACAGATCAAAAAAGGAATTATCTTCCTTGTAACTAAAAGCTTTTTAATATGAGCATTCATTTAAATACTTTTGAACCTTCTTCATTGACTACTGTAAAATATAATCCATCTTTATCCAGGATTAGAGCTTTTTTGGATAGCTGGTCCGCTTCTTTGTTGAAGGCTATATTTATTGTGCATTAAGCTGCAGAAAATTTTCGCTCAAAACTGGGATTTTAGCCATCTAAGTCTGTAGAGGTCAATCAATAATTACATTTGAGTCACCCATCAACTCTAATCTTGTGATTTTTTTAAAACAAGCAAAAAAATAAAATACACTACAAAGCAAGTAGTTGGTCCCTTTTCCACAATTCATCTTAATTCTGAAAGTGCCTTCTATAGGACATTTTAAAACAGCTCCGGCCCCACATTTAGATCCCATATCTTGAGAGGCACCATCAAGGAAGCCCACTGCCATATTCCAATCTATTAAAGGAGGCCTATCTACCTTGCATACCTTGGATGAAGTTGATCTTTTGGTTTCACCCATATAATGAAAGATCGTGTTGCAGTCTCTACTCATATTTGGCGGGATGTCCTCAAATATGATCATGTTTCTATGGTTCCATACCTCCGAGCAGATGAAACATGGAAGTTCTTTTGAGCTTTCT
The DNA here is from genome assembly GCA_010110895.2 of Picea sitchensis. Lineage (NCBI taxonomy): Eukaryota > Viridiplantae > Streptophyta > Pinopsida > Pinales > Pinaceae > Picea > Picea sitchensis. The sequence goes on along the minus strand of SNQJ01S0010870.1, from coordinate 427,051 downwards.
TCCTTTCTAATCCATCTTTGTAAGCATCCATCAATCTATTCACCCTCCCAACATGCTGAAAATTTTAAGACCTTTTTAATATTAGCCCAAACCTTAATAGAAAAACTGCATTTCAGAAAAAGATGAAGAATGTTTTCTTCAACATCCCTGCATAGAACACATCTGCTAGGCCCAATGAATCCTCTGTTGATCAGATTCTCCTAGGTAAGTATTCTCTGTTCAATCATAAGCCAAATAAAATGTTTTACTTTAAGTGGGAGCTACCATGTCCAAAGATCTGCATACCATTTTTTTTTTCCCAACCACGTTCTCCAATAGTTGTACTTCGTATTTTTTTTTTGCACTAAGTCGTCCATCCTTTGTCTCCCAAGACCAGATTAGAATATTTTGTTATTCAGTTCAAAACCCGAACCTATAAGCCCCTTTATAAAATAATTACATTCCTCTTTTAGTGCCTCATTCAGTCCCAACCACTCAACCTTCTTCCATATAGTGTGGCTTGTGTTCTCCATGCTGCCTGTCCTTGCTTGTGCCAGAAAATTATACCCTTTTCCTTCAAAAAAGAAATAAGAATCTCGGAGAGCTTAAAATATGTATGAGATCCAATCATTGGATCTAATCCAATTCTAATAATTGGATCTACTCCAATTCTAATATCTTCCCCATTACCTAGTTTCCACACCAGCCAATCCAAAAGGATGTCGAAAGAAGAGGTTAGAGCTCGCCAAATATTTGATGCGCCATTCCAGGTTTTCTTACCTTCTCTGAGCCACTCAGCAACAGATTTCTTCTTAATGTATTTTTTAATGATTACTTCATGCCACAGTCCAGGTGTCATAAGGCATCTCCATAAGTTTTTTTTCGCTAAAGCTTTCCCAAAGGAGAAAATATTTTTGATACCCCATCCACCATCTTTTTTAGGCATTATTATCTTTGTTAGTTATGTAGTCCTTCTTTTATTTTTTTGTCGGACCATAAAAAACCAAACATTCTCTTTCTGACAGTGTTAAGAGTACTTTTAGGAATTTTTGCTAGAGAAAGCCAATACACAAGAATGATTTCAAGTACCTCTTTTACAAGAGTCATCCTTCCCCCTAGAGTTAGCCATCTATGGCTCCATCTTTTCCATCCGAATCCAATTAGACTTAGTATAACAATTAGGCTTTAAAAGGAATCTAAGGTACTTAAAGTCTACTTCTACTGGTTTTACCTGATAAGAAAAAATCCCTTTCAACACTGTCAGTTCCTTAGCTTTCGATCCTACTTCAAGAAAAGAAGATTTATGTGGGCTAAAAGCCATCCCAATCGCCTTGTAGAACAAATCCATCACTTCCTTGAAGGCTTCCCATTTTGCAAAGTTTCCACTTCCAAATAAAATAACATCATCCACAAACATCAGATAAATTATGCCAACTTATTCATTCGTTATTCATATCATGTCATTTTCTCAAGTCATTTGTTGGCTACAATAGCATAAGTGAACTTATGCCAACTCTTTATCATCCTTACAAAACAATGAATAAGTTATGTAGAATGTATTTTTGGATAAACATTGTGTACATAGTTTTCTAAATGTCGAAGGTTTAGAGTGGACACTCCATCCATCATTATGAATAGTAAAAAGATCATTTTTTTTGTGGAACTTTTTGCTATTCGTCATAATGGGTGGAGTGTATACTCTGAACATCTAAAATTTAAACCAAAAACCATATACAAAGTTCTTATAAAAAAATAGATTTTACATTGTGTAAAACTTTGAAAACTTACACTCTCAAATAAATAAATTTATATAATCTAATCTTATGCTTTGTTTATCAACCTTACAAAAAATTAATAAGTTTATAGAAACCGGTCTATAATCTAATATTGATAACTAAAAACTATCACCCTCCTCTCTGCTCCACTTTAATTTCAAACATTTTATTAAACGAACAATGGTGAGGGTTACTAGTGTTATATATTTAAATATCATTGTTAATTGAAAAAATGTTTTTAAGTATAGATTTATTAATAAAGGGGTTTGTTCTATTAAACATAGAACATAAAAAATAAAAATAAAAAAAATTAAGATCCAATTCCAGTTAATATAGATCTAGTGTGTATATATATAACCTTATATTATACATCTTATTATTTTAATTTATTGATACAATCATAATATTGAACAATGGTTAAAAGAATATGGGTTTAGGATCTCCAATTAGATCCATACCTAATAGGAGAAGATAGCTACCTAGAAATAAATACAAGAAAGAGCAGAGACAACAACCTAGGAAGCTAATAGTGTAAGTATGATTTCAACACAGATTTCCCTTCCGTATAGGGATGTTACCAGGGTTTAATATTTTTCCGATGGGAATAGTTATTAATATCACTCGGAAAATTCACAGTGGTCATTTTGAATAGTCTACATTTCAGATCTTCAATCAGATCCATCATCACGACAAAAGTTGTCGAATAGGAGAAGATGGCTACATGGAAATAAATACAAGAAACACGAGAGAGAAGAACCTAGGAAGCTAATAGTGTTATATTTTTGTAAAGGAGAAAAAGCATGGTAGTTCCATCTATTTTTCAATTTGTCGCTAACTAAAGAAAAATTAAGTAAAACACCATTGTCTCTGCAAATTTTCAAAAAATCTCTTCTTCGTATCGTGATTCTCGATTTTTACAGAAGCCGGATTTGAACACAGATTTCCCTTCCATATAGGGATGTTATTAGGGTTTAAGATTTCTTTTGTGGGAATAGTTATTAATATCGCTCGGAAAATCCAATGGTGGTCATTTTGAATAGTCAATGTTTCAGATCTCCAATCAGATCCATCATCAGGAGAAAAATTGTTGAGTAGGAGAAGATGGCTACCTGACAATAAATACAAGAAAGAGCAGAGACAAGAAACTAGGAAGCTAATAGTATCAACCTTTTTCTAAAAGAGAACAAACGTGAAAGTTCCATCTATTTTTCAATATATAGCTAACAAAAGTAAAATTAGGTAAAACACCATTGTCACACCATTGTCTCTGCAATTTTTCAAAAAATATAGGCCAGTCACTCTTATCCATATCTTGATTCTCAGTTTTCCCAGAAGCTTGATTTCAACACAGATTTCCCTTTCGTATAAGGATGTTATTAGGGTTTAATATTTATGTGGTGGGAATAGTTATTAATATCGCTCGGAAAATACAAAGTGGCCATTTTGAATAGACAACATTTTGGATCTCCAATCAGATCCATCATCAGGAAAAAAAACATTGAGTAGGAGAAGATGGCTACCTAGCAATAAATACAATAACAAGAAGAGTAAGAACCTAGGAAACTAATCGTGTCAGATTTTTTCTAAAAGAGAACAAGCATGGGAATTCCAACTGGGTGAAATCATGAAGATGGGTTACACTTTTGCTTGTTTTATGATAAAAAAAACTGTATTTTCACAAGTTATTCAACTTCCGACATATAAAAGAATTTTTTTTATTTAGAATTTCACTTTACAGTAAAAACAAAACTTGTGAAGAATTGTGTTAGCTTTCCAATGACTATTTTTCATTTTTTTTTTATCACGATTTGATATGTCAATTTGACAATTGTCTAACAGTATGTTTCTTAAACATGAAATGAATGATAATGAGTTACTTATTTCTACAACAATGTATATATTATTAAAATTATGTTTTGAAGAAACAAAATATACTGCAACAATCTACAGAGACTCTATTTTATTATGACTATTATTTTGAATTTAGCGGATGAATATTATAATTTCTAGAATTTTTTGAAGTTGACCAAGCTGAAAACATTGCAGAGTTTAAAAACATGTTTTTCTACACCTTGTATCTATCTTAATTTTTACTTAAAATTAAAATTTAAATATACCCTTTTGAAAAGAAAAGTTTAAAGATTATGAATATATTTTTTTCAAATTTTTTCACTGTATATTGTTTGAGATACCGATATTTCATTTCACCGAATGATAATGTCTGCTGAAAATTTTATGTAGTGAGTTTTTTTAAAAATTAAATAAAATTAGATAAAAATAAAAAAAATGAAAACAAATTATACGAATTGAAAGTAGATTCAATTTTGGAAATGCTGGTGTCATTTTCGAAACCAAATTTTCAATGTTTGTAGGAGTGCGCAACTTCTGAAGTTTAGTTATGCTTGGGGCATTTCTTTGGTTTTGGTTTTCAGTTGCAATTTCATTTTTTCGGCCGAAAGGCTAAAATCTAATGGAATCCGTCAAACTAAACGGTTTCCAGATCTTTCGGCCGTAAAATTGATTCTTTCAGTCGAAAGACTGTCGAACGAATTCCGACCATCGAAAAATATGAAACGACACGTCGTATAGGTTTTTTTCGCGCCAAATTGGATAAATAGGATTGCAACTGAACAAATTTAACACAATCCATCAAACGAACAAAAATATATGAGCTCGAGGATAAGGATTTCAAATCATTTCTATTACTGATTGCCGCTATATTCTTTTCTTTTTTTATTTATTCCCTCTGTTCCATAGGCTTAATCAGAGGATCGATATCGATACATGGTGGTTTTTTAAAACACTTAAACAAAGTTTCAAATCATATTTTTGTTTTTTGTTGAATAAGGTAAATGATGTTTGTTCAAGTTATTATTGGAATAACAATTTATGGGTTGAAAGATAAATGTTGAGCATTTTTTCAAGGTGAAGTCTTTGCTGAACATATCTTTTACAGATAACTATAAAAATCATGGGAAACAAAAGTTTGCGCAAGAGATAATATGGTCGCACTC
>SNQJ01S0010870.1:369002-403064 GCA_010110895.2 Picea sitchensis | reverse complement strand
CATTAAAAATATATATATATATATCTGTTGGAGTAAAATTTAAAAGAAAAAGGGGAATTAATGGTTTTATTATTTTGATAATTTTAAAATACTAATTAAATGAGAAAAGGGAAAAAGGGTTAATCTCCACACCTGCCTTTTTGAGTTCTAATTAAAAAGGGGAAAGAGGTAAACATAAAAAGGGGAAAAGGGGAACCTAAGGGAAAAAGCGGAAAGTTAAACTTAGAAAAGTATCTACTATTTAAGATCTTCTAATTTAAACTGAACTAACAATTTAATAATAGGGAAAGCCATTAAAACCTGTAAGAGAATTTGGGGACACCTAGGAGTGATTCTAGGAGTAACTCTAGGTGGGTGAGGGAAATAAAGATAATTAATTAATTAAAGGAATTAAATTATGGAGGAATGTAGGGGATGGGGGACACTTGTATGGAGAGGAATTTTTAGGAATTTATCTTTAAAACTTTAATGAAATGAGATTTTAGAAAAGAAAGGAAGTTCAAAACTCTATATAATGAAGGAAGGAGAAGGATGAAGGATCATCTTCTGTTTGTGTAACATTACGCTGAAGAAATATCTACTTGACTAATTTAACTTGTGGGATTTGGGATACCTAGCTTGGAGAGGAGTGGTAGCTCGGCCTTGCGAGGTGAGCTGGGAGCTAGTTGAAATCTCTGGATAGAGTGTGTGTGTGGACCCTTTGCGGATCAGGGGGCTAAGGGGGAAGAAGAGTACCCCTAGCATTGGTTGGGAGGTATCCGTGAAGTCTCGCTGGTCGGCAAGTAGGAGTTGCACGGAGCGCGGGACGTACACTCAGAGCAGGCGATTAGGCAACAATACGCTTTCTTCATTTGTATGGTAAATTGTTGTAGGATTTATGATTTGGATCTACATGTTTATTTTGGGTAGGTAAACTGGTTGTCTAGATTCATGACTAAAATTTTTAAGGCCTCACTGATTGATTGATTGGTTCCCATGACCTTCGTTTACCTGCACGTCCTGACCACCTTGATGTGTTGAGTGTGACCTTCATGGTTGTTTAGACTTCATCCCTGGCTCACCAGTCCTCACCTTAGCAGTCGGTCAGGAACCTGATCTACGGTCGTCTCCTTAGCGTTAAAATACCTATGGATCTCAACGCCCTGTTTTTATGTGCGAGGATTATGAGCGAAGGATGAACCTGTTAGCCATATACCCTTGATGTTGTCCTTGGTTGAAGGTTCGACTTGCTCCTTGATGCATTTAAATAACCTTGAAACTTGATTGATGGCGAAGTTTCTTTAATTCTGTATTTTATAATCGCTGAATAAGTTTATCTCTATGTTTGTTTATTGAAGGCCTTTTTCTCTATGAATTTATCTCTGCACATTAATATTTGAAGAATTTTATCTTGAGATTTTGCCCATTCATTTGATTGACTATAATTTATTCTAGTCTGCATTTTTCTGGGGTGTTGGGATGGAGATGTTACCTTGGACTCTGCAAATTTTTGGTGGCTAACTTACCCCGTGGAAGGCATTTCCGAGGCGTATGTTCCCACTGTTGGGAATGCATTTTTGGTAAAAATTCAACTTCAAAAAAGCAATTTCACTCTGCATAATTATCCCTTTTAATGGTGATCTCGCGCAGTGTATTCATCCCTTTATAATGGCGATTTCGCTCTTCTTTCCTATCACGTTTAATGACAGTTCTACTCTACACTTGTCTAGGCGGTTTCATTGTAGATGGTAGTGTTTCCCTTTCTTCCTGTGTAATGGTGGATGTTCATGATTTAGACTGCGTCATACTTGCCAACGGACCTGATTTGCAAGTTGTGTTAACCACGTTTTAATCCTATAGATGATAGTGCCAACCTTCCTTGTTAGGCAACAAATCCACCCTCTAAATGAGCGTGAGTTGAATCTTAATTCACACTTGGATTTTCGGGTTGGGGTAACTAGATTTGGATTGTTTCATCATAAACTGTGCATCCCCAAGTGGGTTTGTTTTTAATTGCAATGAACAGTCTGTGAAATCGATCTATGTTTGGGTCCACGAACCTGAGTTAGGTTTATAAAATAGCCAGATCACTTTTGTTTTCATTTAGGTTTGCAATTTTCCATGCCGAATGCATGCTCACGCCTCTGGGATCAAGTCACAACACCATATTGAATTGAGAGTGGAGGTTTTTGTCTCGAGATTCGAACCTCAGACCTGGTTGCTTTGAGGTAACTACATTGAATCCCGGTTATACACAGAGTTTTTCCTTTTTTTTACAGAGCATTCTTCTATCTCTAAATAGCATTAATAATTATTGTGTGGGATAGGGAATTTGTAATTTCTTTTTGCTTAAAATTTACAGATGTCTATCTCTATCTGCGTTCTTAATTCGATGTAGATATTAGATGTTTATACCTGGTCAGTTTGTACTAATATTCAGTAAATAATGGTCTGTCTGTGTATTATATAGTGGTAGATAGGTTATTTTCTATGATATTGAAACGTTACCAGAACAATGATTTTTCAGTTTTTTGTTTCAATACTGTGGAAATATATTTATTGAGGAGTAAGATTTTCCTATGGCTATGCCTAGGAGTGAGTGCATTAATTAAGACAACGATATACTGCATGTGGGCGAATGTAATTATGCATTGATTACCAGCATTCCGCCCAACGAATTTCTGACTGCATGTTCATAACTTAGCCCTATTTATTTCATTAATACTTTGCTTGTTGACCACAATCTAATGAGAGCTATCATAACATAGGACATGGTGTACACTTATGCATGATGAGAGAATACATATATATTTTAATAAATCATTAATTATATTGGTGTGTATTTTTCTTAATAAAATAAGAAATTATGATAATTAGAGAATGGTATAAGAATAAGATTCAATGTATAGATTAAGGAATGAATGTGATATTCGTTTTGTATTAAAGGTTAATTATTTTATTTATTTATTTATTTTATTCACTATTGTATCAATTTTTGGTAATATTTGATATGTTGCCCACTCAATGTTAATTCTAATGAAGATCTACTTATTAAAAATAATTTACACTATAATTTTCCTTTGAAGTTGATTCTTTTATTTCCATCTCTTCAAACTCCATGTTTTCTTCCTCTATTTTAACTCATTTTGGATGATGTAACTAGAATCATATTGATGCTTGTATTTACTAACATTTCTTTAATTCTATTAGGTATAATCATGTTGTAAATAGGATTATCTCTTAAGGAGTGATGTTTTCCTCTTAAACAAGTTCTTATTAATGGTTCATGTACTTATTTGATCTCGTTACATACATTTATGGATATAATTGGATATAATTGGATATATGGATATAATTGGAAATTTGTAGTTAATGTCTAATCATGATTTATACTTGCTAACTTGTTTTCTTTTAAGGTCGAGTTAGAATTGTCAAATAGTTGAACAAATGAAATTTACACTTGCTAAACTGGACATGTAATTGATGCTAGTTGGATTTATAGATGTCGCCTAATTGGTAACTCAGACTCACTAAATTGAGTCATAGTTCATGTTAAGTTCGGTTGGTAACTCGTTGACTAATGGAATTTAGACTGGTTAATCAATCTGTAATTAATGCCAATTTAAATCATAGATAATGACCATTGAGCCTTGATTAATGGTTTGATTGTTGGCGAAATCATTTTTAGCTTACGCTTTCCATTGAGGGTGTTGTTGTTTATTATAATTAATGATTGTCCTTAGCTTAGTGGCTTGGTCTACTTGTGTCAGGTGGGATGCAGACACCTCCTTGCTCCTCATAACAGTCGCCAGCCTTGAGACCTTAAATGGTCAAAATCGATGGGAACCTAGGCTTGAGCGTTGCTTATGTGTCCTGCAGGTCCTAACCATTGCAGGGTAGGATGGGCGGGCAGTCATTCTTATTCTTCATTGGTTGAATGTCGTACATTGCTTCCAGGTGCTTGACGTGCTTTTATGTTAGGTCATTAGGCTTTTTGTGGTGTGAGTTGCATGCATTGTCTTCGTTGTCATGCTGCGATGTTGAGTATAATGTCATTTTTATCTTCCTACATACACACACAAAAAAAAAATTCACTTGTTATGTGAGGCTTGTTGTCGTAACGAAATGGGAGGTTCGTTACATATGGTATCAGAGCAGGTTCAACCCGTGACTTGGGATCGCTACGGATTTCGTTAATATTATTTAATTATACGGTTGCTAATTGAGTTGACTTGTATTCATGCAGGTAATCATGGTTAGAGGACACCGTGGATGCAGACAATGGGGTGCTAGGGGACAAGGTGCGACACCTCTAGTAGCATCCATGCCTGAGCGATCTAACCCCTAGGGAGACAAGCAGGTTGTCAAACAAGAGCATATAGCAGTTGGTGCTGTGGTCGGAATGATGAGATATTTTCAGCGCATGTCTGAGGCACTGATCAACCATTTGGACAGAGATGAGGCCAGGGTGCTGGAACCCACTGAGGTTCTGCCGTGCACTCCGGTCGGTACTGGTAGCATTCACCATGAACTCAAAAGGTCAAATTTCTTGAGTTCTTTGGTGCCCTGGATGGCGCAACCGCCAAGGCATGGTTGGAGAACATGGCGATGTTCTTTGCACTTCGTGATTATACCTCCAACATGAAGGTCCGCATGGTGGTATTCCAACTGAAAGGATGTGCTCCTCTATGGTGGAAGATGCTCCTACCGCAGCTGAACATGGTCATCAAAGACATGTCATGGGAACTGTTTGAGGAAAGTTTCCGAGAGCGATACCTTTCAGAGGAATTCATTGAGCGTCAGCTCAACGAGTTCAACGCCTTACGATAGGGCGATCATACGGTGCCTGAGTACGAGGCTCGTTTTATGGATATGCTCCAGTATGCTCTGCACCTTAACAGTGAGAAATTTAAGGTCAACAAGTTCATGTTCGGCCTTAACGACAGAATACGTGCAAAGGTCAGGATTTTGATGCCTCAAACCTTGCATGATGTCGTCCAGAAGGCCCTAATAGTAGAGGAGGAGCTTAGCAGCGGGGGTCAAACTAGGACTCCAGTGAGACCAGTAGGGCAGGTGTCAACTAGAGCACAACAACATCAGACACTAGCCAGACATACGCCGGGATATCGTGGCTTCTAGAGGGGACCCACTTTCACTACACCTCAGCGACCGACGCCTCAGAAGAAGACACCTTATTAGGGACCACATCATCAACAATAGTGTCGACCGCAACAACAACAATTTAGGCCTATTCAGCAGAACAGACTAGGATTCCAGGCCGATGGGCCGTCATCTTCTACGTCGGGTACCAAGACTACTGGGCCGAAGAAGGGGTGTTGGATGTGTGGGGAGCCACACTACCAGCGCAACTGCCCTATGGAGAGGACTAGAGTGTCTAGATCAGCCGAACCCATGACCGTGGGAGATATGGGCAAGGCCCATCAGATTCATGCAACGGTGAATAACTGCCAGGAAGAACATCAGTCAACTTTGCTCAAGATGATAGGTACCATCATTGACTAGACCCTTAGTATTTTAATAGATCCTGGTGCTATCAAGATTTTCATTTCTGGTGCAGCGCTAAAAAGGATTAAGGTAAAGGAAGTCGAACAAGATGAGTTTAGCTTCGTAGAGATGGCTTTGGGAGCCAAACAAAAGGTTGGAGGAAGGGTTACAGGATGTATCCTTAACCTGGGAGAGTTTGTCACCAGGGCCAACCTGTACGTCACGATCTTAGGATATTATGATGTCATGCTTGGTATGGACTGGTTGGAATCGCATGAGGTGATACTCAACTGTAAGACGAAACGGTTGAGCTTGGTCGATGACGAGGGACAGAGACGTGTGATTGTAGGACAGAACCAAGGAGTTTCCCTGAGGTTCATCTCTTCCTTATAGCTATGGAAGAGCATGTGCAAGGGATGCAAGCTATATGTGATCCTTGCGTTAAACGAGAAGGGGGTAGCGAAAGGTCTAGAACACCTTCCATTGGTGGGAGAGTTTGCAGACGTCTTTTCGGAGGAGTTACCTGGGGTGCCGCTGGAGAGGGAATTGGAGTTTGCCATAGACCTAAAACTAGGAACCGAACCAATAGCAAGAATGCCTTATCGGATGTCGACCCCGGAGTTACAAGAGTTGAAAATGCAACTGAAGGAGTTTTTGGACCTAGGACTGATACGTCCTAGTGTGTCATCATGGGGTGCACATGTTATTTTCATACGAAAGAAGGATGGATCGTGGAGGCTCTGCATTGACTACCGTCAATTGAACAAGGCCACAATCAAGAATCAATATCTGTTTACGAGAATTGATTATCTGTTCGATCAAATGAAGGGCGCAACGATGTTCTCGAATATCGACTTGCAATCAGCATACCACCAATTATGGATTAAGGAAGATGATGTCCCTAAGACCGCCTTTAAGACAAGGTTTAGACATTACGAGTTTATTGTTTTACCGTTTGGACTGACAAACGCCCCAGGGGTATTTATGAGTTTGATGAACGGGGTGTTCTGCGAGTACTTGGACAAGTTTGTCCAAGTATTCATTGATGATATTTTGATCTACTCTTGGACAACGGAGAGCATGACGAGCACTTGCGCTTGGTACTACAATGTCTGCAAGAGCAAAAATTGTATGGGAAGTTGTCCAAATGCTCTTTTTATCAATCGAATATTCACTACTTAGGGCATGCCATCTCCGACAAAGGCATCGCCATGGATGTAGCCAAGGTTGAGGCTATCATGGAATGGCCTGCACCGACGAATGTCCCAAAAGTGTGTAGCTTCATGGGTTTAGCAGTATACTAAATCCGAACAAATGAAATTTTTGGATCGTGTCGAGGCATCTGTTGGATTTTATATTTTCCAACAAGGGGATCATGATTGATCCTTTGAAGGTTGAGGCAATAGTTCAATTTCCTCCCCAAATTAATATTCGTCAATTACAAAGTCTTCAAGGAAACGTTGTTTTCCTTCAATGTTTCATAGAAAACTATGTCGATATCACTAATGGATTTATGCACTTGTTGAAAAAGGAGGTCCATTTCATTTGGGACGAGTTCATGCAATGATCATTTCATGCACTTAAGAATGCATTGGTTTTGGCCCCTTTTCTTAGTCCTCCATACTATAGTATGGATTTCTTGTTGTACATCATGGAATTATAATCTACCATTGACATGGTCTTAGGTTAGGAAGATGACATCCTCCAAGAGTACGCCATTTATTATCTCATTCGTGGTCTGATTGGGCCCGAGTTAAATTATTTTCATGTCAATAAATTGGATTTGGTAGCCATTTACATTGTCGAGATACTCCACCATTATATTTTGTTACAGAATACCATTGTGATACTAGAATATCATGTCTACCGAGTCCAAGAATTCATTGGTTTTCATTGAGTTGATTTAAGAGTTTCCTCGAGAGGATGAGAAAACCATTATCATAGACGTGTTTTCAGATGATCATGTTTTCCTTATCACTTCTAGTGGTCATTGGTATGGAGATATCCTCATATATCTCCATAATTTGAAATTTTCTTTGCATAATTCACAGGATGATCAATGTCGAATTCACCATCAGGTGAAGAAATACCTCATTATCAGTGACACTTTGTATTGTTGCGGGGTTGATTTGAGTCATTGTCATTTCTTAAATCATGAAGAAGCAGAGTCTGTGCTTAATGATTACATATTCTAGCATGTGGTGGTCATCTATCTAGGTTGGAAACAACACAAAAAATATTGCATGTGAGGTACTTTTGGTCAATGATATTTAAATATTGTGTTGAGGTGGTCAAAGAGTTTCATCCTGGTCAATGATTTTCTTATAATATGCACACACATCCTAATCCATTATTTTTTATCGTCACCGTTAGTTCTTTCATGAAGTGTGGAATCAATTTTACTACATTTCACCAACCGTTGGCTAGGGGGAATCGCTACATCATCGTGGTCATCGACTACTTTAAAAATTGGGAATATGACATGCCTACTTTCACAAACAATGGTGACACAACAATTTTGTTTCTATTTGTTATAATCCTAAATGTCTCTACACATGCATACCTGGCTTTTGGCCCTCTTACTTGCATTTTTTTCCAAAACACTGATGAGTTTCTCTTCTAAACCAAATTTTTGAAGATGTACGTGTCATGCTCCACTAATGCCCACGTAAATAAGCTTGTTGCACCACTACAACTCACATACATACACATTCTTCACTACTACAACTCGCGTATACTTGCAAAAGATGAAAAAAATAAAAAGTTGCAAGGAATTCTTTGATATTACGAACTATTGGGTAGTTTCCCAACTAATCCACCGCCTATAGCCCATCACCCAACCGAATAACCATCATTTTGTCATACAAAAGGAGGCTTTTAGGTCTCATTTTACATCTAGACATAAGAACAATGAAACTCTTCCCATTTCACATCCCCTCCTTGCCCAAGTCATTGCATCCCTTTTGTGAGAAGTGCCTCATCATTTTCCCATTATCCCTTCTTCCTCCATCAAAACACATTCACTTCCCAAGAAGAGATCAAAAGGTTGAGAGGAGAATTCATACAAAGGTTCACTTGGATATTGGTGAAGAGGATCTTGGACCAAGTTCGTGGAGAAGTAGGTGGCTTTCATTGTAAAGGTGTAATCATTGAGTTATTAATAAAAGAATTACTTTTCCTGTCCCAAATCATGGTGTATTGAATTCTTTTATTGGTTTATGTGATAACATCTAACCCTAATTTGTATATGGAATAACATGCTTGTCGTTTCCTGTTTTTCAATCTTTGGATGCAGGCCAGCCCTGGGAGGAGGTGTGCAGTCAGCGAAACTTCCAAGCGCGAGGAGGTCATCACGGGATGTGAAGTAGAGGTATAGTTACCTGACCTTCCTCTTTTTTTCTTTTCTTGTATGAGTTTTGGTATGTTTGGGGTATTTTAGAGAATTAGATGAATTTTAGACGGTTATTTGATCTGCCTACATTTTGAACCCTGGTGTAGTCATAGGGGGGTTTTCCCCGTTAGCACTATTCAATTAGGTTATCACCAGGTTCAAAATTTTGACATAGATTGTCACTAACCATGGAAGTAACTTTCAAAACCAAATGATGTCGGAGATATAATATAAATTAGGATTTAAGTAGGAGCATTCATATTTGTTGGAAAAAATGTTTTCATTGATGTCAAAGATAGGGGGAGACTAGTATGACCAAAGAGAATCAGACCAGAAAGACGAAGGAATCATCCATATTGTGAATCATACTAGATAGAGGATTTAGAGAAACAAAGGATTTACGAGTTATGGGAATCATATGAGTGATCAAAACTTGAAGAATGAGAGTTTAAGTTCAAGGGCATAGAGCAAGTTGAGGAATATAACTATTCAGGGTGGTCCTAGTTTCCAAGTTAACCAGATCAAATAAAATAGTGATAGTTGTTATATCCCACATTCATTGGAAAAATCCTGTTCAAATAATTTATAAGGAAAAGGTGTTATTACATAGTTTTAAGAAGAGAGGGTGAGTTATGGTACCCTACATAAAGTGTTATATTTTGAGTTGAGGGGCCCAATGTAGTGGAGATCAGAACACCAGAGTGAATATGTGATGAAAGCGTTTCGAATTGGATTAGTGGGCCGATCACTTAGGAGCCCATATCATTTGGTGGCTAACTAGATCCGAATATATTTGATAAGTGTATTGTTGTAGTCCAAGGGGCCTAGTGGACCAGTGAGCCTGATGGTCCAATGTACTCATAGGGTGTTGGAATATTTTATAGGAAGACTGTGCTTGTGAGTGATGGCAAGAACAACAATGATGATCGAAAATAGTAAAATCATAAGCTCAGGAGGAGGAGTGAACAATAATAATATATCAAAGATTGGAATAAAAAATGTAAGCTCAGGAGGAGGAGCGAACAATATGCAGAGATCAAAGCTCAGAAGGAAAAGAGTAAGCTTAGGGTGAGAAGCCTCAACGGCCATTTGATCAAGAAATTGATGGTGTTGATCGTCTCATATAACGAACGTCAGTCATATGATTGACCTTGGGCTTGAGGACTGTTGGAGGATTGTGACCATTGGATCTGTAAGCCAGATCAACGAAAGGGATGAATTGCGGGGAATGAAAGAAGAATTAAACATCTTTCTAGCTCCAATCCCACAATTGGTCTAGATCATCAGATATCATAGACTCAGATATCGATGACTATGGTTGATCCAACAAGTGATCAGATTAAGTCAGATTAAGTTGTGACCGTGGGATGCACAATCGCCAGATCAACGGGAGGGATAGATTACAAAGATCAGAAGGAGAATTAAATATCGCTCTAGTTCCAATCCCACAATTAGTCAGGATCTTCATATCTTATAGCCTCGAAGATCAATGATTGTGGTAGAATCACCAATGGTGCACAACTTCAAATTGCGGAATTTTGGTGATGAGTTAAATCACTCGCAAGTTGTGGTTCCGCAACCATCCTTGATCGTTGATCTTATTCAAGAATATTCACAACCATCGAATCACTTTAAGTGGAAGGATAGGATACGTGGGGATAAAGGGTTGAGAATTTGATTACTTGAATTCTCGTTAGTCGTCGGATCATTTTAAAGTAGAAGGACAGGATAAGCGAGGTAAAATATATGAGATCTCATTTATGTGAATTTATGTCAGTCGTTGCATCATTCTAAGTTGAAGGATAGGATAAACTAGAAGAGTTGCATCGCAAACAGATCAAGCCATCGATCCAATATCATTATTGATGAACAACATTTAGTTCGGGTATAAAGGTGCGAGGAGGTTAAGCTCCGAAAAAGTATCACTTCAGATTTTTCAGTTTGAGATTTGAAAAACCCAAAGCCCGGAGAGATGGAAATCTGAAATGAATAAGGACCATCGGATCTGGAGAACATACGATGATCGTTAGATCAGGGAGATCTACTTCAGCATATTATGTGAGAAAACCTCGTCTACAAGGACATGTGGTAGACCACGTCAACAAAGGACATATGGGTGATCCCATCAGCAAGGACATGTGGCAGACCATGTTAGCATGGACACGAGTCATCCGATATGAAAGATCACTTCGGGTGTATTCTCAACCATTGATCATAGTACAGTGGAAGGATAGTGTAAGTATGAAAAGTTGAAATCTCGAAGTTCCAAAGGGTGAAGTTCTGACAACCATCCTTCTCAATGTTTGATAAATTCCTAGCCATCAGATTGAACAATGAAACGATGAGTGTAAGGATCAAATCTGACCATTGATTTGTTTATGTGAAATAAACCGTTAGATCTATTTGAAAGGTCAAATTCTCGAAATGAACGAAGACCGTTGATTCAAGATGGACACGCATCAATGCATTGTCAACTTCAGATGTTTGGCATATGGGAAAAGTGAGGTCTGATATTTGAAATTCTCGGAGCATGGATCACAAAGTAAATCTGAGTCGTTGATTTAGGAAGGGTATATCTGATCCATAGACTTAATTGGATAGATCTGAACCATTAGTTCAGGAGCACTGTCAATATCATGAGATCGACGGTCCCATTGCATTGCGAGGCCAGAACATGCTTATGTCTTAATTTTCATGAGCGAGAAACAATCAAAACCACATTTTTGGAGAAAGGACACATGGAGTCTCATAGTGAATTGCAAGGCAAAAAGTAGGTTTCCCTCAAACCACCTTTGGCTACACCCGCAATTGCATGGTCATCTGATAACATCACCCATGGTCACATCAGCAAAAGATAGGGTAAGAAGCTAACGTTTCCAGGCTCCACCTTGGAGAATAATCGAACGACACTGAACAAACCAAATCTGATCGAAGGGTTGTTGTTTCATATCGGGATTTCTTGATCAATTATGATTCGGTTACACTAACTGAATCATTGTTCCTAAGCAGATGAATCATTGTTCCCGAGTGTTCGAATCATGGATCTTGAGTCTTCTGAGATTCTCGACATTGAGCTTTGGAGATGTAGAGTGTAACAGATGATGAGAGAATGAATAAAAGAAATATGTCGAGATAGAGGAAGGTTGATGTTTCTCGGTAAAAAAATTTGAACTGTATGTAATCAAGAAGAGAGCATGAGCAAAGTGTGAGAGATGCAAAGATAAAGAAAGCAAGATGGATAGAGAAGAAATGGTGAAAACAACAGACTGTATGAGAACCTAAGAGAATGAGAAGAATAGAGGAAGAGGATATGGAAAGAAACAACAAGTGGAGCCGAGCATGAACATACAAAACCATACCAGAATTGCAGAACAAATAAGAACTGGTAAACGTTGAAATGTCTATATTATTGTAAAGTATTATTCAAGCAAATTTTTAGAAAATAGGGTGGTAGGATGGTGCTAGGGAGGACTATTGTCCTCAGATTTTCAAGTGGGTTCTTGAACATAGGAAGTTGTATCTTCCACTTGGTTGCATCCAGAAAAACCAAAGATGTAAGGTGGTGCAAGGGAGAACAATTGTTCTCTGATATATAGGTTGGTGCCTGTGTGACTAGAAGTTGGTGCTTCCATCCAGTTTGTGATGGAACACTCAGGGATTTGGTTCTTCCTTCTATTGGGTGCTAGAGAAACCATAGATTTGGTGCTCTCATCAAGTTGCATCTTTCTAAAGAAGAGGTTGTAGCCTCATTTTGAGTTGGTTATCAAAGAAAGATGATGTACGGAACTTAAAAGACTGCCTATCATTCCAAGAAGAAGAGGTTTTCTCCCTTTATGGGTTTCCTCATGAATGTATGTCTCTGTGTATATCATGTGTGTGATTGATGTTTATTATTTCTACTATTCATGACTTGCATAATCTTGATGATCACTTGAAAAAGGTTAATAACAATTTAATAAGACTAAAATTGTTTAAGCACAGTAACAACTGATTCACCCTCCCCCCCTCTTAGTTGTCTTATTATTTCCAACAATTGGTATTAGAGTGGGCTCCTTTTATTTAAAGGTAGATCAGTAAGATTAAACATGACAAATAATGAAGGAACATCAACCAATAAGGATCCCCTATTCAATGGAACAAACTTTTCCTTCTAGAAAGTTAGGATGACAACCTACATAATGGATTTAGGTCCAGATGTTTGGGATGTGGTAGAGACTGGTTATGTAAATTTAGTTGTACTATCTAATAAGGATGAAACGATAGAATTCAACTTCAATGCTAAGGCTATGAGTGCTATTCTGAATGGGTTTGCAGAAGCTTAATTTGTAAAAGTTATGCACTTAGAATCTATCAAAGAAATGTGTTACAAACTCATTAGTAGTTATGAAGGTAATGGGAAGGTAAAGGATGCCAAGCTTCAAACCTACAGATTACAATTTGA
Organism: Picea sitchensis; assembly: GCA_010110895.2. Classification (NCBI taxonomy): domain Eukaryota; kingdom Viridiplantae; phylum Streptophyta; class Pinopsida; order Pinales; family Pinaceae; genus Picea; species Picea sitchensis. The sequence goes on along the minus strand of SNQJ01S0010870.1, from coordinate 389,748 downwards.
ACAACTAAAAATGAATGAGGATGAAACAATTAATAATTTTTTCTTAAGAGTTGAGGGGCTTGTGAATTCCATGAAGGGTCTTGGTGAGAAGATTGAAGACGTTTTTTTAGTTCATAAGATTTTAAGATCTCTACAAAATAGATTTAATCCAAAAGTTTTTGCAATAGAAGAACTGAATGATCTTAAGACTTTGTCTATTGATCAACTTATAGGAACTCTAACTGCTTATGAAATGAGGATTAGTAATGATAAACCCACCTTTAGAGAAGAATCATTTAAAGAAAATAAGAATGAGGATTCTGAGCCTAATGAAATTGAAGTGAAATTTGTGAGAAGACTAAAGAAAGGATCAAGCAAATACTAAGGCAAGTTTCCCTTCAAATTTTTTAATTGTGGAAATATAGGTCACTTTGCATCTAAATGTCCACATAAGAATAAGGACCAGAACTCTAAAGGTGAACAGAAGTACAAATCCAAGAGTTTTGTTAAAAGGAAAAGTTTATGTGTAAACAATGATGACTCTTCAAAAGACACAGATAGTGACTCTTCCTGTGAAGATAAGGTTAATGACTTTGTTCTTATGGCCAAAGAGGATTATGAGAATAAAATCACAAGAAGTGATGTTAGTGATGAATAAGTTATGGTTGATATGGAAGGCAAACTAATCAATGCTTTAGAAGAGATTGACAAACTCGAACTTAAGAAGAAAAAACAAAAACAGTTGTTGATGTAATTTGAAAAGAATGGTAAGAACTTGGTGAAGACTTTGCCCTGTTAAAAGTGAAGCTAGAAGAGGCAAAGAAAATAGAGGATACTTTGAAACAATATTTATTAGAGAAGAAGGAAAGATGTGAAGCCTTGGAAGAAGAGGTAGTAAAAAATAGAAAAGAGATGGAGAAGTTTAAAGCATTGTATCTCCAAAATATTCCAAGCATTAAAGCCTCAGTAGAACTAAATGACATTTTGAGAAAACAAATATCTCCCTTGTTAAAGACTGGTTTAGGGTATGTAAGTGGTTCAAGAAACAAACAGACAGAAAGAAAATAGCCAATAAACATGATCAAGTTCCAAGTCAACAGATAATCAGACCATGTGAGTACTCTGCCACCAAAAGATAATAAAGACAAGATGATCTCTGATAAAAAACAAAGATATTAGAATATGGAGCAACAAATGTCAAGAACAAGGCCATCCTTAAGGTACCAAAATTTCTTCCATGGTTACTTCTTTTACTGCTCTAACATTGGTCATAAGATTTCAAATTGTCAAATTAAGTTTAGAGACATGCAAATGAGGAGATCAAGAAATAAACACTCTTTGCAACATAGAACTAAACATCCAATGAGTAGACAAAGTTGCACCAATCACTTTTACCTATTGAACAATGAGCTCGAATGATATAACTTTCATAACTTCGGCCACAAAGATGCAAAATTCCATCTGAAGAATTACAAAGCAGATCCAATGATAAAACCCTTAGCTATAAATGCCAACACATGGAAAAAGAAAGATGGTGAAAAATGTGGTCTAGTACTTTCAACTCAAAAACAAAAGAACCCTTGGTATATAGACAGTGGATCTTCCAAGCACATGACTAGAGACAAGGATACGTTTATTTCTATAAGTAAAAGAAAAACATGAAATGTGACCTTTGGAAATGATGAACTAGGTAAAATAGAGGGTAAAGGGATGGTGAGTTTGAGTAATGGCAAAGGAAAATCCCATGATGTTATTCTTGTAGATGGGCTGAAACATAATATGCTCAGTGTATGTCAAATGTGTGACAAAGGATGTGAAGTGATGTTTACTTCCAAAGATTGTAAGATAAAGTTTGTACATTTAGGACAAGTGGTGGCTAAACGCATAAGGACATAAAACAATATCTATGTTTTGAAACAATAAAAAGAAGAATGTCACTTAAGCAAGTATGATGAAAGTTGGTTATGGCATAGGAGACTTGGACACCTAAATTTTGATCATCTAGTCAAACTTAGAAATAGTGGGGAAGTAAAAGATCTTCCAAAGATATAAAATCCATATGATTATGTATGTAAACCTTGCCAAATAGGAAATCTTACCCAAACATAGTTTAAATCTAAGAAATTTGCATCAACAAAAAAACTGCTTCAGTTAGTACATATGGATTTATGTGGACCATCAAGGAAGGAAGGAACAAGAAAAGAAAATTACTTCATGTTGATTATTGATAATTATTTTAGACTTACATGGGTTGCCTTTCTGAAAGAAAAATCTGAAGCATTTGAAAAGTTCAAAGTGTTTAAGGCTCTGACTGAGAATCAAACAAGAAAAAGACTGAAGGAAGTGAGGTCTGATAGAGGAGGATATTTTAGTTCAAGGGACTTCAAAGATTTTTGTGATAAACATGGGATCAAAAGAGAGTATACTATTCCAGGAACTCCACAACAAAATGGAGTAGTTGAGAGACATAATAGATTAGTTTATTAGATGCCAAGATCAATGATGAATGAAAGGAATATTCCTCAGGCATATTGGGTAGAATAAATTCATATAGTAGTACATATTCTTAACAAATCTCATCTCAAGCCACAAAGTGACAAGACTCCTTATGAACTATGGTTTGGAAGATCTGCTTCAATCAAGCATTTTAAGTTTATGGGAGTAAGTGTTATATCAAGAATAATGATGAAAATCTTGGCAAATATGATGACAGGGCTGATGAAAGTATCTTCTTAGGGTATACTACAAACATTAAAGGATACAAATGTTATAATAGTAGTCTGCATAAATTGGTTGATTGCATTGACATAAAAGTTGATGAAGAGAACCCGGTACGAGATGTAAGCAATTTTGAATCAACAACATGGGATATAGTTGAAGTTGAAGATGAACAAGTCCAAGAATCAGAAAAACAAGACTCTGAGTCAGATGAAGATACAAATACTCAGGCAGACTCAAATCAATAGACATCATCAAATCCTTCCTCCAGAATTACTCAAAAGAATCATCTCGCAAGTCAGATAATTGGTGAGAAAGACAAAGGTGTACAAACCAGGAGAAGGATAATCAAAGACACCGAGCAATCACATATAGCCTTCATATGCATGGTGGAACCCAAGAACTTTAATGAAGCCAGTGAATATGTAAATTGGTTAAAATCAATGAATGAGGAATTGGATCAGATTGAGAGGAACAATACTTGGGAGCTTGTTCCTAGACCTGCATATAAGAATGTAATTGGCTCCAAATGGGTGTTTAAGAATAAAATGAATGAACAAGGACAAATTGTTAAGAATTAAGCCAGATTGGTCTGTAAGGGGTATGCACAAGTTGAAGGACAAGATTTTGATGAAACCTTTGCACTAGTGGCAAGATTGGAAGCCATCAGAATGTTTCTTGCCTATGCATGTCATAAGAACTTTAAAGTATATCAGATGGATGTTAAGTCAACTTTTCTTAATGGATACCTAGAAGAAGAAGTATACATGGAGAAACCTAAAGGATTTTCACTGACAGATAATCCCATCTATGTCTATAAGTTGAAAAAGGCATTATATGGACTAAAACAGGCACCACAAGCCTGGTATTATAGACTAGGCAAATTTCTACAGGACAAAGGGTTCAAGAAGGGTTCTGTTGACAATAATCTATGTATTAAGTCTAAAGGTGATGATTTATTAGTTGTTTTGGTTTATGTAGATGACATTATTTTTGGATGCACTAATGACCCTTCATTTCTGTGGTTTGTTAATTCAATGCATATTGAGTTTGAGATGTCCATGATAGGAGAACTATCATATTTTCGTTGTTTATGAATCAATCAGAGTTCTGCAGGGATATTTATCTCTCAAGAAAAGTATTTGAAAGAGACGTTAAATAGGTTTCAGATGGAAGATTCTACACCTTTGAGCACACCTATGGTGGTTGGTTGCAATCTCAATAAATATGATCAAATAACATATCGATCAATGATAGGCAGTCTTTTGTACATCACAACATCTCATCCTGATATAATGCAAATTGTTGGAATGGTAGGTCATTATCAGTCCTCTCCTAAACAAATTCATTTAGCAGCTGTCAAAAGGATATTCAAATATTTGAAGAGTACAATGACTTATGGTCTCTGGTCTCATAGAAATCAAAATTTTCAATTAACTGCATATTCAGATGTTGATTGGGCAAACTGTTTGTATGAGAGAAAAAGCACCAGTGGAGGTGCATTCTTCTTAGGTGATTCATTAGTAGCATGGCTTAGTAAGAAGCAAATATCTATCTCATTATCAACTACAGAGGCAGAGTACATTGTTGTTTGTACTTGTTTCACTCAGATCTTATCGATGATACAAACTCTTGTAGATGTGAAGGTAACTTATACTGATCCCATTCTACTTCACTGTGATAACAACAGTGCCATTAGTGTCTCAAAGAATACTGTTCTCCATTCAAAGAATAAACATATACCAATAAAGTATCATTTTCTCAAAGAGTAGGTTACAAACAGAGTTGTTCAGCTATATTACATTCCAACCACAGAACAAATTGTAGACATATTTACTAAATCCCTAGCCAAGACACCATTTGAATATCTCTGTCATAGGCTAGGTGTCATCCCTTCTCTCACCTGAGAGAGTCCATTCTATCAGGGGGAGTATGTGTTGGTTGAATATCGGATACCTATGAAAAGTACTGCAACAACTCAAAGGGAGCATTTTTCTTTGACATTAATGTCAAGGGGGGAGAAAAGGAGTGGCCTGGATGCTACAATTGGAGATCTAAGTTTCCTTCCAGGGTTTCCATCAATGCCAAAGGGGGATATTGTTCGCATATTTTACAGGAAGAGTGTTCTTGTCATTCATGGAAAGAACAACAATGATGATGGAAAATAGGAAAAGCATAAGATCGGGAGGAGGAGAAAACAGTAATAAGAGATCAAAGCTCGGAATAAAAAATGTAAGCTCAGGAGGAGGAGCGAATAATATTGAGAGATCAAAGCTCGAAAGGAGAAGCATAAGATCAGGGTGAGAAGCCTCAGCAGCTGTCCGATCAAGAAATTTACGGTGTTGATCATCTCATATAATGGATGTTGGTCATATGAGTGACCATGGGCTTGAGGACCATTGGAGGATTGTGATCGTCGGATCTGCAAGCCAGATCAATCTTGGGGATTAATTGTGGGGATCGAAAGAAGAATTAAAATTCTCACTAGTTCCAATCCCACAATTCGTCTAGATCGTCAAATATCATAGACTCAGATATCAACAAATATGGTTGATCCAACAAGTGATCAGATTAAGTCGGATTGAGTTGTGACCGTCGAATGCACAATCACCAGATCAACGACAGGGATATATTGCAGAGATCGGAGGGATAATTAAATATCGTGCTAGTTCCAATTCTGCAATTAGTCAAGACCGTCAAATCTTATAGCCTTGAAGATCGATGATTGTGTTTGACTCACCAACAACGCACAAATTCAAATTGCGGATTTTTGGTAACGAGTTAAATCACTCACAAGTTGTGGTTCCGTAGCCATCCTTAATCATTGATCTTCTTCGAGAGTCTTCACAACCATCGGATCACTTTAAGTGGAAGGATAGAATAAGTGGGGCTAAAGGGTTTAAAATTTGATCACCCGAATTCCTATCAGTTGTCAAGATCATTTTAAAGTGGAAGGACAGGATAAGTGAGGTAAAAGATATGAGATCTCATTTATGCTAATTTGCATCAACCGTTGGATCATTCTAAGTGGAAGGACAGGATAAGCTAGAAGAGTTGCATCACAGACAGATCTAGCCATCAATCCAATATCATGATCGATGAACAACATTTAGTTCGGTTATAAATATACGAGGAGGTTAAGCTCTAGAAAAATCTCACTTCAGATTTTTCATTTTGAGATTTGATAAATCTGAAGCCCGGAGAGCCTAAAATCCGAAATGAATAAAGACCATCAGATCTAGAGAACATACGATGGCCGTTAGATTAGGGAGATCTATGTCAGCATATTACATCATCAAACCTCATCCACAAGGACACATGGTAGACCACGTCAGCAAAGGACATATGGGAGATCATGTCAGCAGACCATGTCAGCAAGGATGTGTGGAAGACCATGTTAGCAAGGACACGAGTCGTTTGATCTGAAAGGTCACTTCAGGTGTATTCTCAACCATTGATCATAGTACAGTGGAAGGATAGTGTAAGTTTGAAAAGTTGAAATCTCGAAGTTCTGAAGGGAGAAGTTCTGACAACCATCCATCTCAATGTTTGATTAATTCCTAGCCATCGGATTAAACAATGAAAGGATGAGTGTAAAGATCAAATCTGACCATTGATTTATTTCCATGAAATAAACCATCCGATCTGGTTGAAAGGTCAAATTTCTAAAGTGAATGAGGACTTTTGATCTGAGAGAGACATGCGTCAATGGATTGTCAACTACGGAAGTTTGGTGTATGGGAAAAGCAAGGTTTTAGATTTGAAACTCCCAGAGAACGGATCACAAAGTAAATCTCAGTCATTGATTTAGGAAGGGTAGATCTAATCCATAGAATTGAGTGGATAGATCTGAACCGTCAGTTCAAGATCACCGTCAAGATCGTGAGATCGACGGTCCCGTCGCATTGCGGGGCCAGAAAATGATCCTGTCTTAATTTTTCATGAGAGGGTCGCAACCGAAACCACGGTTTTGGAGAAACGACCTATGGAGGCTCGTAGTGAATTGAGGGGAGAAAAGAGAGTTTCCCTCAAACCACCTTTGGTTGTGCTTGCAATCGCATGGCCACATGATAGCATCACCCATGGTCACATCAGCGGAAGATAGGGGAAGGAGATGACGCTGCTAGGCTCCACCTCGTAGAATAATCCAATGGCATTGATCAAACTGAATTTGATCGAAGGGTTTTTGTTTCATCTCGTGATTTATTGATCAGTTACGATTTGGTTAGACTAACTAAATCATTGTTCTTGAGCGGCTGAATAATTGTTCTTGAGCGTTGGAATCATGGCTCTTGAGTGTTCTGAGATTCCCGGCATTGAGAATTGGATATGTAGAGTGTAATAGATGATGAGAGAATGAATAAAATAAATATGCTGAGACAGAGGAAGGATGATGTTTCTCGGTAAAACAAGTTGAACTGTATGTAATCAAGTAGAAAGCATGAACATAGTGTGAGAGATGCAGAAGTGAAGAACACAAGATGGAGAGAGAAGAAATGGTGAAAACAACAGACTGTACAAGAACCTAAGAGCATGACAAGAATAGAGGAAGAGAAGATGGAAATAAATAGAAAGTGGAGCTGAGCATGAACAGACAAAACTAGACTAGAATTGTAGAATAGAGAAGAACTGGTAAACATTGAAATGTTTGTATTATTGTAAAATATTATTCAAGAAAAGTTTTAGAAAACAGGGTGGTAGGGTACTGCTAGGGAGGAATTTTGTCCTCAGAGTTTCAAGTGGGTGCTTGAACACAGGAAGTTCTAGCTTCCATCTGGTTGTAGCCAGAAAAACCAGGGTGGTAGGGTGGTGCAAGGGAGAACAATTGTTCTATGTTATATAGGTTGGTGCCTGTGTGGCTGGAAGTTGGTGCTTCCATCCAATTAGTGTTGGAACACTTAGGGAGTTGGTGCTTCCTTCTAGTGGGTGCTAGAGAAACCATAGATTTGGTGCTCTCAACAAGTTTCATCTTGCTAAAGAAGAGGTTGTAGCCACATTTTGATTTGGTTCTCAAAGAAAGATGATGTATAGAACTTAAAAGACTGCCTATCATTCCAAGAAGAAGAGGTTTTCTCCCTTTATGGTTTCCTCATGAATATATGTCTCTGTTCATATCATGTGTGTGATTGATGTTTATTATTTATGTTGTTCATGACTTGCATAATCTTGATGATCACTTGAAAAACGTTAATAACATTTTAATAGGCATAAAAAAATTTAAGCACAGTAACAACTGATTCACCCCCCCCCTCTCAGTTGTCTTAGTATTTCCAATGTAGGAAGTGTAACCAAAGTGACTGACTAAAGGTGAATTCGTAAAATACCCTGGTGGGATGGTGAATAATTGTGAATCAATGTGGATTAAATAATTATTGTTCATTGGAAGATCAATAGATATGATCAAACGACCAGATCATAGTATCGACATAATGTAGGAGGTGTCTGTTTGACATTCCTGGGGCCTAAGGGGGAGGTGATCTGGTGATCCTAGTGCTTTGTCTCTTGATATATTGAATCGGTGTAATAGTTGAAGGAACAAAGTCAATGTCACATGGGTCTTATGTTCAGGTGGTCCTGGTGGATGATGAAACTGGATCAGGTTAAAAGGTTAAAATTTCATGGTTTTGTAGGTTACCACCCAATGGGATGATCTACCGATGGCCTGGTTAACACTTTGGAGGGAACAATACCACAGATAGACAGTTCATAATTAATCCATGAATGATCCAATAGTTGTTGAGGGTTAAGGATTGTGCGGTGAACATTGAGGAAATACCATGAGAAACATGGGGTAATTGGGACCATTTTCAAAGGAACTTTTTTATGCCCAGTTCAAGGAGAGTCAAAGAGAGTTGGATTCGACCCCATGGGAACAATGTTTTGGGTATGTGGACAAAGCCTTGATAATATAGGGTCGTGTATGAAGCCTATAAATAACAAGGCCCCAAAATCAATTTTGTGTGTGAGTGAGAAGGTAGATGTGTAAGTGAGTGAGTGTGAGAAGTGGATGTGGAAGATGAGACTCAGAGGTTTGAGGATTCCAAATAATGAATGAGAAGGAAATGTAATTTTTTAAGGGTGGCAGGGAGGTGCAAGGTGAAATAAGGAATATTTTAAGTCATGTTGTTTGTGAACATGTGAGAAATTTTATGGTAATTGCATCAAAGAAAGAGCAACAAATTTGTGCAGGTGAGGCTTGAAGTAAAGTGATGATTTTTTATTGTTGAAAATTTGAGAAGAATTGAATCCAACAGGTTGGTTCCTGCGGATATTGAAATTGTAGGTTGGATCCTACAGGTGTTCATGAGTTGGAACTCATTTGAGGGGATTGGTGTCTCCAATGAGTTGGTTCTTGCAAATATTGTAACCATAAGTTGGTCCCTACAGGAATTTTTGAGTTGGTTCTCAGGTGAAGGGATTGGTGTCTCTTTCAAGTTGGTTGTTGTAAACATTGTATCTAATTGGTGTTTGTAATAGGTTGTTTCCTATGAATATATTTTAATAAAAACTTTATGTGATTTTCTCATGTTTGGGCTTCCACGTTAAATTTGTTTAGTATTGTCCAATGTATGATTGTGTATGTTTATTATTGTTGGTAAAGTAATAAATTGAAAAGTGTAATACAACAATAAAAAGAAAAAGAAATCTTGTATTTATTTACCCGTCTAACTAAGTGTGTCAACAATTGGTATCAAAACAAGTTCCTTCAATAATAGTCTAACCATTGGAAGGTGAATCCCTACAGTACCCATGGATAAAAAAGAAGGTTTTTCGACAAACAAAGTTTCATTGTTTGATGGATCAAATGATACCTTCTAGAGCATAAGAATGACAAATTACTTGATGGATCTTTGGTTTGACATTTGGATTACAGTCAAGAATGGTTAGATAGCTCCAACAACTCCACTTGTAGATAGAGATGGAAAAAGGCTTAGTGAAAATAATGTTAAATCCATGAATGCAATTCTGTGTGGTCTCACAAATTCAAAATATGTCAAATTCATGCATTTTGTTTCAACAAAATAGATGTGGGACAAGTTACATAATATATATGTGTGTGTGTGTGTGTGTGTAGGGTATGCCAAGGTGAGGAAGGAAAAATCACAAACTCATAGAGGACAATTTGACACCTTTAAGATGAATGAAGAAGAGATTATCGCAGCTTATTTTCTTTGTGTGCATGAGATTGTCAACACTATCATAGGATTGGGTGAAGAGGTTAATGAAACCATCATTGGGAAAAAATTGTTTAGGTCAATTCCCTCAAGATTTGATCCCAAGATATATTCCATTGAAGAAATAAAGGATGCACACAATATAAGAATGGATGAGATGAATGGAATCTCCAATGCATATGAAATGAGGATAAAAAATTACAAGCAGTCAAGGCCATCAATAAATTAAGAATCCTTCAAGGAATCAAAGAAGTCAAAGATAAAAGAATACAAAACAGGTGATAGCTCAGATAGTGAATCAAATGCAGAAGAATCCAAGTTTTTTGGGAAGCTCGAGAGAGGATTGGGAAAATACCAAGGTAAGATTCCCTTTACATGCTTTAATTATGGATAAGTAGGACACTTTGATGCTAAATTTCCTTATGAAAAAAAACAGAAATATCAATGAAAAAGAAGATTCCATCCTCAAAAATTACAAGAAGGGAAAGATTGAAAAGAAAAGAAAGTTATGCATACAAAAGAAGACTATGTATACCAATGAGGACAACATCTCTTCTGATGAAAGTGAAAGAGAAACAAAATCAATTCTCTTCATGACCTTAGACACACATACTAATGAACTGGAAAGTAGAAGCACACATTTTAAATAAGAAGATAATCTTGATATTGACGTAGAAGTGGATCTTGAAGGAGAACTCATATGTAATATAAATGAAATAGAGAGACTAAGGAACAAGAAATGGATACAAAAGGAGTAGTAAAATAACTATGGAAAATAAATATTATGTACAAAACAAATCTCTAATGAAACTAGAAAAATTATCATCCGCCTAAAAACTCAAGTTGAAGAGGAAAAGAGAATTCAAGAATTTTGAGAGCTCAGCTAAAAGAAAAGGAAGATGTATGTTGTAGTAGAGAATATGAAATACTTTGTCTAAAAAAGGAGTTGAAAATATCAAATATCATCATGAAATTTGAAAATATCTCTACAACTCTAGATGAAATCCGTAACTATCAAAGATCACCATTTGACAAGACTGGTCTTGGCTATAGTGATCAGAAGAAGGCAACTGCTAAAGAAGATCATACCTCCTCAAAATAGGCAAGTGATGGAAAAAACAAGAGTTATTCCAATGTGCTAAAAATTCCTATCATGGTTGAAGAAAAGAGGAGGGAAGAACAAAATGTCCCATAAGAGACAAATCTTCCTCACAAAGACATAATCAAGAAGACTTTTCCATCAATGTGGATTCATACAATCTGGTACCAAAATCATTTTCTTGGCTATTGTTACTCTTGCAATATTTTTGGCCATAAAGCTATATATTGTAGAATAAATGCAAAAGGTAGTTACATGAGGAACAACGAAAAATATGTCTATGGATTTCCAAGGAGAATTTAGAACTCATTTTCCCCTTTAGTAACTTATAACATTATCTATTATAACTGTGAAAATTACAGGCATATAGAAACTTTTTGCAGAAGTTATTTCAGGAAAAAACAGAAAGAGGAAACCCCAACAATCATGGAAAGAAATAAAGAACGTAGGGAACAAAATAAAGAAAAATACTTGTCCATACAAGCTACAATATGTGCACAAAGTAATAGGGATAAGTGGTACATTGAAAGTGGTTGCTCAATTCACATGACAGGAGATAAAGAAATGTTTATCACCTTGAAGAAGAATGAAGGAAGTGTTACCTTTGGATAAATTGGCACTTCAAATATAGTTGGAAAGCCCACTCTTAGTCTTGAAAATGGAAGGGTTAAGGTAAAAAAGGTTATGTGTGTTGAATACTTGAAGTACAATCTTCTTAGTGTTAGCCATATCTGTGATCAAGAACACACTCTTACTTTTGACTCCCAAAAATGTAAGATCAAAAATGAAAATTTAAGAAATCTAGTTGCAAAAGCAATCAGAACCCAAAACAATGTGTATATTCTTGATAATATTGATGGATAAAAATGCTTCATGGGTTAGACAGATGGAAGTTGGTTGTGGAAAAAAAGAAGAGTCCATAAGAACTTTCACAACCTAGTAAAAATAAACACCAAACAAGCACTAAGGGATATTCCAAAGATAAAAAAACCCTCAAACATAGTTTGTAAGAAGTGTCGGCGTCGAAAAAAATGAAAGGTGAGCTTCAAGAGAAAGGAATATCAAGCATCCAACCATTGCAAGTTGTGCATATAGGTCTTTCTAGACCAACGAGAACAAAATTCTACAAGGAGAAAATTATTTTATGTTACTTGTTGATGATTATACTAGAATGAATTGGGTTTACTTTCTCAAAAATATATCTCAAGAACTTGAAAATTTTAAATCCTTCAAAGAGTTAGTTGAGAATGAGGTTCAATTGAAAATAAAAATTTTAAGGTTAGATAATGGAGGTGAGTTTACATATAAATAATTTGAAGAATTATGTGAAACTCATGGAATAAAAATAAATTATTCAACAACAAAAACTCCTTAATGAAATGGAGTGGTTGGAAGGAAAAGTAGAGACGTATAAGATATTTCTAGAACAATGTTAAATGAGGCAATACTATCAGACAGGTTTTGGAGAGAAGTAGTTTACACTACAATTTACATTTTGAACAAAGGGAAAATTGGAATTAACAATGATAAGACACCCTATGAATTATGGAAAGGTCGACCAACGTCTACCGCAAAAAGTGATTTCTTGGGGTTTAATGAAATACCGAACTTACGACAATGTTCTAATACACCTCTGAGGTGTGAAAAGTGATATTTTTTATTCTTCGAAAAGACAGTGACATCATCTAGGTAAAAAAAACCAGACTGATTGATAGGGCCACAAAAAGCAATATCCATTTCCCTTTGAAAGGTGGCTCTAGCATTAATTAGTCTAAAAGACATTTTTTGACAAGCATAAGTGCCCCAAGGGGTGCATAATGTGGGTTTTCGCTGATCTAACGAAAACATAAGGACCTAGTTGTACCCCAAGAAACCATCCAATAAGGATATCCTTTCAGAACCAACTATATGTTGGAATATTTGTTCCATTGAAGGGATGAGATAATTGTCCTTATTAGAGGCTAGGTTTAAGTTACAAAAATTGACATAGAGTGATATTTCTCCGTTATTTTTTATTACCGAGACCAAGTTGGATACCCATTGGGTATTTCGGATAGGAAAAATGATATTTTCTATTAATAACTTATTTAGTTCCTTTTTTACTGTAGGTTCTAATTTAGGGTGCATTTTCCTAATTTTTTGTTGAAATGGTTGGGTTTGGGGCTTCATGGGGATCACATGTTGTATTATGTTTGGATCAAATGTTTTCATATCATCGTTTGTACAAGAGAATACATCTTTAAATACCTTTAAAAATTTAATGAATGCATGTTTTTCTTGTTGAGAACACCCTTTTCCCAACTTAATGTTCTAGGGGTTATCATGCATTCTTAAATTTACAGTTTCATATTGCAATGAGGAACTGTTCATTTTATAGTTAACTACTCCCCTAAAATTTTCATGTAAATCATAAAACTTTTCTAATCTAATGACAGATTTAGGGATATAATTTACCAAGTCAGATGGTGTTTCAGCCGAACAAGGATCAGATATTACCGAAAATCATGGAGATTTTCATTCTGAGTATTTTCATCAATTACAGCATCTCGGAAAGTGTCCTCCATATGAAAAATTTTTATGATCAGTTGATCATTGTCAAAAACTCGCCAATTAGTGATATTGTCGGGGTTTTATGGCTTAAACATTAATTCAACAGAAAATGCATTAGGAGAGAAGCCTTCAATAGGTAATAATTTTTATGCTACATTTTCCAATAAATCTACTTCATAATTACTAGATCTAGGAATAGAACTTATGTTAAAAGCAAGAAATTTATTAATCAAGTTCCATACCTCCATCTAGTAGTTATTTAGGTGAGGTGACAAATAATTAATAACATGTTTCACCTTTCTAACTACAATTTCAAAATTGCCAAATATTGTTAAGCTCTGGACTTCAAGGTCTATGGCCTTCTTGAGTCCCTGCAGGAGAGCTTCATATTTTGTTGTATTGTTTGTACACTCAAATTCTAATATACAAGAAATGAATGTCTTATTACCTTTGGTTTCTATCAATACACAACCAACAACATCTCCTTCACGATATTTAGACCCATCAAAGTATAAAGACCAGATCTCATCATTCTCGCAACTATTTACAATATTTACATCATTTTTAGAAGTTGATGCCTGAGTACAGACTGATATTTTAGATTGTTGATTTGGGTCTGTAATAGTAGATATTTCAGTCACAAAATTCCCAAATAAAGTATTCATACCTTGAATTTATGATGCATTCACAGTGGGGGTAAAAGGTTCATTTGAGTCGTTTATATCTGTAACAATGTATTTTAGATAACATTCCCTATTAATTCTGAGCTTGTTTGGCTGACCATTTACTGGTAACCATAAATGATACCAATCTATTTTGAAATATCCATGCAATTGTTGAAAACAATCTCTACTCAAGAACATGTGATATACCTTTGGAATATCAATGACTACTATGTCAATTACCTGGTGCACTTTTGGGTTAGATAGTAATCTAATTAATACATCTTTAAGCTCACCAACCACTATGACATTAGTTCTGTCCAACTGAATAATTTTCAAATTAGAAGGTTTAACTTCATCATTGATATTTTGAAAAACAGACAAAGGCATTACATCTAGTGAAGCCCCAGAATCCACCATACAATTATGCGCATTTTTGTTGAAGATTTCAAAAGTTAATAGAAATGGTGGTACATTTTTTCGTGGTGTGGTAGAAGAAGTCTGATGATTTTTTTATTTTTTATATGAGGTTACTTTATCTAAATTTCCTATGATTTTATACAGTGTATCCTGTTTATTATGGTTCTCATGTGGCCCTTTTTCCACAATATCCTTTATTTTATTAATGCCATTTTCTGCTGATTTTTTGTCTAGAGGATCTTTCTTTTTACCATTATTCACTATGGTTCTTAACATTTTCTGTGAGATGGGAGGGAATTTAAGAATCTTTAAAATCGATATGTTTGTTTTTAATATTTTAATATCCTCAACAGGGTCGTAATCTAGATCAAAGGAAACTTGATTTTTTGATATTTCAACCTGTCTCGATTGTCTTGATATTGTATTCTTATTTACCTTAGGTGTAGATGTGTTTTGAAATTTACTACGAGTATTATATGGATGTTGGTTTTTATGGATAGTTTCAAAATTAGCTTGGAAAATACTGTCGGAAATATGCCCAAAAATTGGGCGAGATGAGTCTTCCTCATCACATGTTTCTTCCTCATCTACATCATTTTGATTTTGAGGTGGGACAGTAGCAGAAACATGAGTTTCGTCTAATATGTCTTGTATAGAATCATGTAACCCTTCTAAATTTAGACCTTCTGTAGGGATATTTGACTTGTTTGGAGGATTTGGAAGCGTTCTTCTAAAAGGTGGTCGATAATTTCCTTTACTTGAAGATCCTTCCTTTACAGATATTTTCAAGTCTATAACTTGATTAGATAATTTTTGGAAGGCTTTCTGTAATCTCTCCAAATCTAAGGGTTCTTGTTCTTTCTTATTTGCAAGAGGTCTCGTAAGAATTTCTATCTTATTTTTAGAAGAGGAATTTGATTCATCTTATGTGTTTGCATTATCCTTCAAACTGAGAATATCCTTTTCAATGAGAGATGCCTCCTCAAAATCTTCTAATAACGTGTTTTTCTTATACCTTTTAACCCATATAGCTATATTATGATGTAGAGCTTTAGCAGAGTAAGCAATAATCAAGTTTTCAGTAGACATGGATTTTGTAGGTATTTTATTTTAAGTGTATAGAATCTCTTATTGAATTCCTTGACTTTCTCTTTGGGATTCATCTTCATGTTGGACAATTCCATGACTAGAACTTCTAGATATTTTTCATCCCCAAAATTTTCTAAGAAAAAGGTTTCAAACTTGTCCTAGGAAACAATAATTTGGGGTTGTTGTGAAAAATACCATGTGGAGGCATTTCCTTCAATGGTATAAGTGAATAGCCTACTCATGACATCTTCATGTTCAACATTTCTAATCCTAACAACCAACATGAATTTTTTGATATGATCCTCGGTTGATTTCTTAGAATCGGGGTCAAATTTGGGTAACCATTTTCAGGGTGTTTGGGTAAAGGATGTTGAGGTCCATGTATCGCCACATCATCTTGGTCAAGCCAAGCTCTAGCAGGATTATTCTGGTTAGTAATTTAGGCTGACGTTTGTGAATTTTGAGATTGTCCAGATGAAGAACTATCTTCGTGAGAGGATTCCCCTCCATAAGTGGGTGGAGAAGGTTCAGGTGGGGAAGGAGGAAGTCCAGATCCCAAAAAACCTAGGATTAGTGCTTCAAATGGATCAGTAATAATATCACGTAATGTGCGATTGGACGAACCAATGGCAAGAGGATATTCTTCTTGATTGGAAAAATCAAGGGGTTGATGTAACTGTTCACCAAACTATCTAAGTTTGAAGAATGCACCATGGGTTCTTATTATTGATTGGATATAATTAAGGATAATTTATTGTACATCAATTCCTTGAGGAATCAGTGTCATAAGTTCAACGAAAATGTCAGGTTGGGCTTCAGACGTAGTGGCTGGATCAGGTACAATAAGAGAGTCTAAGTGACTATGAGTTATGACTCGAGAGTGATTATTTGGCGGTGTCTTTCGACCTCCTCGAGCCATTAATGACTTGGATTCCCTCCTTCTAGCACCATTTGTTGACAACCGATATTGACCACTTGTCAACCGGAAGGGAAATCTCGGTTCAGGGTTGTTTAAGTAACCCAAGTTGCTTAAAGTAGCTTACCCTAATGGGTTTTATGGCTCTATTGGCCTAAATCTAAATTATAAAATAAAATATCTAACCTAACTAAATATTGTCATATACTTATATACATCATATACATTATTATATATAAAATTGCAAGATTTATTGAAAACCTTGAAAGGCAAGTTCGTATAAGGAGAACAAATCTTAAATAATGATAAATGGAATTAAAATCAATTACTAATCTACTTTTACAAGCGAAAAATACTAAAATTCAAAATAGAAAATGAATTGAATGTAGACAATTGATATATGACTTAGATAATTAAAATTATAAGTATGAAGATGAATCTACAATCAATAGGAAAATAGTAAAAGGAAATGAAAAGAACTAGCCTATAACTACCCAATGCTAAAAGAAAAGAAACAAATTTATGTCTTCATGTACCAAGCTATCCCTGCAACATGTCTGCTAAGACAAATCTGATGCAAGCAAATTGTATAATTTTCAAGATCACAATAACATAAAATGAAATCACCTCCACCCTAACGATTATAATCTCCTTAAGATTATAGGACAAACAATAATTAATATCAGGTGAATCTTTCATGATCATTTACATCAAAAGAATAAATTCATATTTATTGATTAGATCTATGCAAACTCAGATTGTATGAAGAAATTCAATACAATTTAATATCTGCATCAAAATATAACCACACCTGAAACTAAAACGATTATGGGTTCCAGAACCATTAAAATGAAATAGATTTGATATACAGATAACAACAATTAATCACATGGACAACATATAATCAATCACTTTTTAAAGAAATCAAAACATAGACCATAACTTTTTGATATTCTGATGTAAATGAAACCTCTTAACTCACAGGTCGAAATCCATAGTTAAGTATGATCCTATATTTCAAAATCAAAATTTGTTGTAGTCCAAGTTCCCCAAATTTTCACTATGTCCACTATCAAGGAATATATGATTATTTAAACATACCATTGATATGTTTCTCATATCCAAAGGATAGAGACAGATCTTCAAAAATATATTTCTAAAATCAAATCCTTAATTTAGGTTTATAAAAACAGTTTCATGGTAACTTTGCACGTGTTGTTATAACAATAAAACTATTTTCTCTACTGCTTGAAAAAGAAACAATTTGCAAACTAGAAGTATCTCATGATCTTTCACTCTTCCAACGATTCTTGAAATTTGTTCCTTCTTAAGACCTGAAAAGAATAAAAATAAAATTTAATTAAAATAAAATCTCATAAATTAATTCAAGACAAGCTACAGAATCTACAATTTTGTAGCTAGTCTAAAAAAAAACATGAAAATAAATTATATTCTAACAAACCAATCAAATCATTAAAACCAACTAAGAGTTTATTTACCAATTCAAACATTTGAAAAAGAGGAATCATTCATTTCTGAATTCATAACATCATTGACATTTGTTGAGTTCTTAATAATGATATCCCTAGATTTCTTGGATCTTTTGTTCACCCAAGGAGGAGTTTTCTGCAAATCAGATCTCAAATCCCAAATTTTTCTTTCCAGATCTCTATTTAGAGCTAACACTTGGTTAAGATGCGCTTGAAAGTATAGGATGTCATAATAATATCTTTGAATCCATGTGAAGCACTCATCATATTATACATGTTCCAGATCTGGTAGAGATTGCTTGTGGTATGAGTTTAGAGGTTTCTCCTATGCTATCATAGTTTTCAAATCATTCTGGATGACTATAAATCCTTCACGTTCCCTAAGAAATGAAGGGAGATTTGAAACTAAATCATATTGTGGTGAACCATCCTTGGTGGAATCCAGGCTTATATCTTCTACATAATTCATATCTTCTATAACAATTGTCATAATGGGTTTTCCCTGATTTTGATATTTGTTTCTTGTCATTCTCAACAAAATCCGACCACTCATTTTATTTTTAAAATCCATGTCACAAAGATGTTGTCTAATTTATTTCTCTTTTATTTTAATTTTGTTATTAACCACTAAATCCTAAGGCTGTGAATGACCATGCACGTTTGGTGACCTGATTCTTAAGTAACTAAGGACTTCTTCCAAAGGTTTCTTCAGAATAAATTCATGTCTTTTAGAAGTCATTTCGGTCACATGAGGGAACTCAGTTGGATCATGAGTCAAAAAGACAGAGTCCTTTTGGATTTGAACGTCAACTCAAAAATCTTGGAGAGAGTGAGACAAAAAATTTGGAAGGACGAGTTCTTCAACACCCTGAGGTAATTGGGTATTAGGATCAATTTGTGAAGGAATAACCCATTCCTTAAAAGAAAACCTTTCCAGGTATCCCAGGTGTGTTCACCAAGTGGAAATTTACTAAAATGTGAATCAAACCATGTTGGAACAAGCTAGACTCGGGGTTAGGGTTCGACCTATAATAGAACTTTTACATTTTTCGCAGACTCTTAAGAAAGTAGAATGGTAAATTCAACTTGAACCCTTGGAAAATCATTAGAAAATGTATGTGAAATAGTAATACCAACCCATAACACCCTTCACAAGTAATAAATTGATTTATAATCAATAACAAACCATGTCAGCAGGTTTTAAATAACTCTATCGACATACCTTTCACAATGTAACGTAACTTCTTGGACACCAACAAAGAATGCCACATAAT
Organism: Picea sitchensis; assembly: GCA_010110895.2. Taxonomy (NCBI): domain Eukaryota; kingdom Viridiplantae; phylum Streptophyta; class Pinopsida; order Pinales; family Pinaceae; genus Picea; species Picea sitchensis. Next base: position 370,376 of record SNQJ01S0010870.1, on the reverse strand, counting down.
GCCAACTATTTTTATATTTTTAAACCATCGATTACCTTCCTGTGAAAAACCAGTTGCCCCGGCTATTGATTCTTCACTGACCTGTAACTGAATGTCACATATCTTGGCTTTATTTCCATCAAACTTTTTAGCAAATGCCTATGCAACCTCTAAATTGAAACCCTCGAATGACTGAATAAATTTCACTCAATCGGACTAGACCAGGTCACCCCCAACATCATCATGAGATAACAATGCTTGTGATCGATTTGTCTCTACTCCAACCATAGGGGCCATTTGTGTGTGATCTATGTACTAGAAAACACAAAACAAAGAAGTTTGTGCTGGAACAAACCCAAACCTATAAACAGTTAAATTCACATAGCTAGCGGTGTGCCGAAAACTGAGGGTTTGAAAATATGCTACCTTGATTTCCCACTCCTATGTTTGATTAACCATGAAGAAATAGAGGATGGAAAGATCAAATTCATCCTCCAAAACTTATCATCTAGTCATGAAGGACTATACTGAAAATGAAAACATCAATAGATGAGCGAGGTCATGATTAACAGGACAATGAATTGATCAATTCATTGAATGGGCATTACACGACGTCATAAGTTGACAATGAATCGAAGGCTATCCAATCAAAACACTTAGATCATCTGGTAGGGGAAAATGTATAACCAAACTTTGCCAAGGATAAAAATCATGTCATAGTTCTGAAGTTTGGTTTAATTAAAAGAATCAAATAAATACGATATCTGGTTGGTTTTTTCCCCTAAGTTATGATTTTTTTTTTCAAATTTTAACATGGTCGTGTATCCACCAATGAAACATGGTGCAAACCTTATGATTTTAGATTCCCAATTAAAGAAAATAATCTTTTAACTTATACACAGGGGGAAATGCTCTAAGGGTTTAGTCAATGACCATGTAAAAGATTTCAATTTCATGCTTTACAGTCATGAAATTGAAAAAGGGTGAACACGATATAACTATCTGCAATATGAATTAAAAAAAGCTGATGAACAATTTTACTCACTAGGAACAATCAATATGACGTATATACATGCCAAGAAGTGGATACAAAAACTCTTTTTGCAATTTTTGAGTTTTAAAAATCGACAAAATCAGATGGTTGTTCGGATTCCAACGCAACGCTCTTTACATTCATGAGTAACTCCTCTGCATCGATTAGCATCTAATCTGACTCATACTCATGAAAATATATAAATCCTATAGTTTTTCTTCCTGCCAGAGAAACATGACAGGGAAACTTACATCTCTATAAACATTTAAAATGAAATAGGGGAAAAACAAATGATGCTTAGATAGATAACATTATAAATATACAAAGATAAATAATGTTGTAGATATTTAAAATTTGAGATT
>SNQJ01S0010870.1:336048-368567 GCA_010110895.2 Picea sitchensis | reverse complement strand
GCTATGCTATATTTTGACGGCATGGATCCACAGTGTAAGATTGGTGGCCATGACCCATGTCTATAATGTCATCAGTCTATGATCTGAGTATGGAAATGCCTACCTCAGAATTGGTATATATGATATTCTGCAGATGCTTGGTTGTTCGCAGGTTTCCAATTAGATGTGTTCCTGGTTCCCAACACACACATGTAGCTTACAAAGTCTATCGGTTGTCACTGCTTCCAACCTCATACTTTGGGGGGCATTTTGTTACCCATGATTTTGGTCATCATGATGATATATTGATGATGGTGTACTCAGGCTCTTCATTAGAACTTTCTCCTGAGAAAAGTTACCTTCATCTCTTTCCAGAAATCACATTTTTGAGGACTGTTCGCAGGCTGCTAGTATATTTTCCTGCGAGAATGCATGATTCTCGTAGGCTACCTTAAGCCAGGGTGCAAGAAGTTTGCACTGTGTTGAACTGCTAGGGTGCGAAGTCTTTCTAAAGAGGGGAAAAAGATGAATTCTCGAAGCTTCTAGAAAGGAATCTTCTAGAAGGATGAGATGGCATTCGAATGGTTATCCTAGTATTGAATTCCCTAATATTTTGGGATCATTCTTATCCAAGTAACCAATTCATTCTCTCCTATATATTGAGTGAATTCTCATGGAAAAGGTTAAGCAAACAAGGTTAAGCAAGAGTGATTGGAGAATTGGTGAAAGACTGTGTAAAGGACTGATGCTATAGCAGCTAAGAACTCCAATAAGTTTATTAAAGGTGGTTGATCTTCTTCATAAAAGTGAGCAAGTGTGTGTGTCGGAGCCAAGGGTCATCGAAAGGAAGTTTGCAACATCAAGGCTCAGGTTGTAATCTTTAATTTCCATCAATATGATACAGTAATATGTCCCTTTCCCATAAAGCTAAGTCCACTTTATTGTATAACTCCTTGATCATATACATAGATTCACTGTTGAATAGATTGTGCTTTCTTCACTCCACTTGGTTTGTACTGTTTTGGTCTTGACTGTACGAGAGCATTGGAGTGAAGAGGGAGCAACAAATACCAAAGGAAGTGTTAATAAGGTATGTTTCTTGTTCTTGCCTCTTATTTAATTCAATGGTTAGAATCTAGGGAAAGAGTCATATTATGTCTTGCTCTGTTCTAAATCCAAGTGGATCTAGGGTGATCGGTTTGTGTCCACACTTACGGATTTATCCAATAACAGTGTTATCACTCCAAGAAACTCTCCTAGGTTGTATCTCAGAGATGCCTGGTAACGTAACTGTTGTTGTAATGATTCACTCAATACTGGGTGTGGGGTTGGATCAAGATGAATATCTAATTAACTGGACTGTGTATTCAAGATTTTCTAGGGATATCAAACAATACAAGGCTCTCAAGAGATGCAATCAGGTAGGTTGTGTATCAAATAGAACATAAACTAATCACTTAACCAGATCACACATATATAAAACAATAAGCATGATGGGTCTAGAAACTAGCATAACCACTTATGATAATTTGCTTAACAATCAAATGGTGAGATGACAGTCACCTATGGATTAAATAAGCATAGACAGAGAATTACATTCAACTCATAAGTAAGAACAGATAAGAAAGAAGAGGTCTAATAACACCAATGAAAGAAGTTTGCAAGCTTGATATATTAAGAAAAAGTCTCTATTATAGTAGCAGCATAGAAGAACTCAAAGTCGAACCCCTATTACTTTGAAAGAATAGGATTTATATCCTTTACATCATAATCTAAGATCCTATCAAAGAGGATCTGAAATACTAATAATAGTATTAATCAAAATAGTTTACAAGAAAGTAGGATCAAATCCTATCTTAAGGGGTCAAACCCTTATCATAATCTTGTCTTCAACATCTTCAGTCATCTTCAATAGTCTTCAAGGAGATGATAAGGTAACTCGGAATCCTTCCTTGACAGCTGGGCAAATATTTAACCAAAATTGGATAACCTTTGACCCTATTATCCTTTGTATAAGCCTAAAAAATTTGAATAAGAGGGTAATCTTAATACATTTTAATCTTATCATTCATTTGGAACCTTCCTCAAATGATTTTGTAGCGAAAATATTCGATCTAAGAAAAAATACTATCATTCTTCCTGTGTCTGCGCTTTCGGCAACTCCTTTGTCCTAAAAAATGCAAGTTAGTTGTCGAAAGCCCTGATTTTCGACAGCTAACTGTGTGTTATTATGTCGATTATGCTAGCGAAAATCCTGGGTTCGCCAAAAAGGTAATCAAATAAAAAATAAGTCTTCTCCTTGATTGTCTTAATTAATCTCCCTGCAAATTTACAACGACCTATGCCAAAACTTGCAAATCTTGATGTGTAGCAATTCTTACTTTCAACTTTTTGATTTTTCTCTTCAAACTCTTGGCTAACCACCATAAGCTGTTATAATCTTTTGTGATCTTTTTCTTCTTCTTATTTTCCTTTACACTTTCAAGTGCCAGTTTTCAAAAGCTGCATTGGTTTCTGCAAAATTCTCTAATAAAGTCTTATATCTAGCCTTTATCTCCCTTTCTAGCACTTCCTGCTGTGCTATTATCTCTTTCAACTCCTTAATCTTCTGTGATTTCTTTTATTTTTTGTTGCTTGAGGTTTCACCTTCCTCATAACCTGTGAACATCTCTTTTTCTGGTGCTATCTCCATAGACAAATCTATGTTCTGCTCAGCAGGGACTTCTTCTTTATTTGGCTCAGAATCAGAGTCTGAGTAAGGTAGGTCTAGCACATTGGTTTTCTTGTTCTGCTGAGTTGAAACTTGCTCTAAAATTTCCTTGAAAATCAACTTCTTTTTTTCCTTCTTGACTCTTGAGCTGGATGCTGGTTCTTCTGGGAGATCAAGGTTGATGGATCTCTTCCTCTTCAGACTGCTCTGAGGATTTGGTGACTTTTTGCTTGATCTCTTTTTGCCATTGTTAGGTTGATTTTCTAACTAAAAGCCTCCCCAAAACATAAAGTGTTCCCATGTTCTTTCTCTCTTCCTTAATTCTTCTACAATGATGATCTTTATCAGACCAAAATGACAAAGCGCATTCTAAATGTTGTCTTGTTCAGCTGGAACTCTATTGCACATATTAGTAAGACTTTTGTGGAAATAAAATGGCAGTTTTAATGGTGTCTTACCTATAAAATGGTCCATTAACTTGAAATGATACATCATGGCCCTGTGATACCTTCCTTATGTAGTTATGTATAATTGTATGGATTTGAGAAGAACTTGCCACTTCTCCTCTAGATAAGAAGTGGGAATCTCCCTGTTCTAGGTGATGTCTTGGAATTTAGGTTTAAATAGGGTCTGAAATCCAGATTCTTGGTGACTGTGGTCTTGAACCATTTTTTCCTTGTCCTTGGCATGCCTGTAGAAGAAGATATGGTTTCTTCATTGACTTGTATCTCCAAAGGGCCAATTGTGGCCTTGCTTCCATCATAGGATTTTGCAAAAGTTTTTGTGATACCATGGTGGTATCCTTCCTATAAATTTTCCACATAATTGAGACAACCTGCATCTAATAAATATTGACATATCTCTGGATGAGACTGTAGAAACTGTATGCTATCCAATTCTTTCATGAGGAGTGAACCACCTCGTTTCTTACGCATCTACATAACACACGGTAATTCTGTAGAAATCAAAAGATAGAAAAATTACCAGTGGAAAGGAAATGTTGGCAATGAGGGATGAACTATGTATGCTCAAACGATGGTAAGAAGCATCGTTTATAGACATTCAAAATTCGTGGGATTGAATTTGAATGATGACCATAAGAGTGATGTAAACAAGATTCAGGAATGAGTGAAATGATGGCTCAACAGTCTTCTGAAATGATGAGACTTTGAAACCCTCACATGATCTGCATAATAATTTACATAAACGGTGGCAGAGAACGTGAGATAATGCCAAAAATCTGTTGAAGCGGTCATTATGTGTTGATGACATGTGTCCTTCAATCCACATTCAGGCTCAATTGATGTGCTATCTAAAACTCTGTTATGTACTTTCGTCATCTCCCCTGTCTTTTGGAATGTAGTTTTGCTGCCAAAAGATTGAATTTTCAACAGCTTATCCTCAGTTTTAAAACAACATTTGTTGTCGAAAATATCTTCTTTGATTTTTTGAAAACAATAAATGTCAAATTGACTTATTTTGGACTTTACAATTTATTCTCTATGCTTGGAGATCATAGATCACAAAAATTATAAAAAAAAAAACACTTTTTTATGACTATGCTATCACCTAGAAATGAAAGTGGATGACAAGTTTATTTTAGGAGATAACAGTAGGATCTGACAAATTTAGGTAGATAACAGTCATTTGAATGATGTATTATGTGTTCCAAGTCTTTCATGTAGCCTTCTATTAGTATATCAAATCACCCATCTAGGTGAAGGTAAAACCGTAGAGTTTTGACCTCACCAAGTTATAATCAAGGATCTTAAAGATCCTCAACATGCTCTTGCAACTGGAATTGTTGATGATATTACCAGGTTGTACAAGTTTGACATCTTTGGGTAATCATGTTTTCCATTATTTTTTGTTTCTCATAGTGATGACTTGAGCAAACTTTGGCATGAGTAGTTTGGTCATCTAAATTATCACTCATTGTAGCAACTATGTAATCAACAAATGGTGACTGGTCTTCCTCTTGTTTCATGCAGAGATGGTGTTTGTTCCATTTGTTTTCTCGACAAACATCATTGGGACAATTTTGAAAAACGTGCCCCTTGGCACACGTCAAGCCCTTTTCATCTTGTTCACAGTGACTTGTGTGGTCCACTTTCTTCTCCTTATTTTTCTAGGTGCAAGTATTTCTTAACTTTCATTTATGAATTTTCTAGACGTGCTTGGGTTTACTTCTTAATACTTAAGAGTGATTTTTTTGACAAGTTTCTATCCTACAAGGCCATTGTATACAAACAATTTGGACATCAAATTAAAAGGTTAAGAATAGATAGTGGAGTAGAATATGTGAACAATAATTTGATAAGTTATTGCACTAGATAGGGAATCCAAATGCAACACATTGTTCCATATACACTACGAACAAATGGTGTTGTTGAGAGAAAGAACCGCACATTAAAATAAATGGCTAATTGTATGATCCAATCTAAAGGATTAAGTCTAAAGTATTGGGTGGAATCCATCAACTGTGAAAATTACATAGTATATCACACTCCCACAAAGGATCTTAACAATATAATACTAGAAGAAGCATGGACTAAAATTAAAGCTGATGTAAGTCACTTCCATGTATTTGGCAGTATAACATGGGCTCATATTCCTAATGAGAAAATGAAAGAATTGCAGCCTAAAGGTGAGAAGTGTATATTTTTTGGTTATTCTTAAGATGTCAAAGGTTACAAACTTCTTCAACCACATTGTAATGAATTTATTATTAGAAGAGATGTTAAATTTGATGAAAATCTCTTGTCCTGCGAACCTAATTTTGTGTTTGTGTCTTCTTCTGTTCCTATTTTAGTTTCTTCTTTAGATGATGACAATGAAGATGAAAATCAACCTCCTCCTACTCACCTTACTTCAGATGAGTTCATTGAACCTGAACTTGAACCAACACCACATTTTCCCAAATGGTCCCATTCAACACGAGAAGTCGTTGGTGATCTTGGTTGTGATCCTTCATATCAATGTCAGACATGTTCACAATTCTAGCAAGCCTCTTTTCTTTTGGATGAAGTTTCAAAGACTTGTGATCTAGAGACATTTGTAGAAGCTTCATGTCATCTAGATTGGCATACATCAATGAATGGAGAGTATCGTTCTTTAATGGAAAACGATACTTGGAATCTATAGAACTAAGTATTCATAATATGGAAGTGTTGAAATATACAAGGCTCGGTTAGTTTCCAAAGGATTTTCCCAAGTTGAAGGAATTGACTATAATGAATCCTTTTCCTCTATAGCCAAAATCAATTCCATCTGCCTTGTTATTTCCCTTGTTGCCTCACATAAACGAGAGGTCCAACAGATGGATGTTAAATCTGCCTGCTTACATGGGGATTTGCAAGAAGAAATATACATGGAACAACCTCCTTGCTATGTCCATAATGACTCTAGCCTTGTTTTTCACCTTAATAAATATCTTTATGGTCTTAAGCAAGCTCCTTGAACTTGGTATGCCAAAATGGACAACTTTCTTATTGACACCAGATTTTCCATATGTCATTATGATCCTAATGTCTATACGGAGAAAGTAGGAATTCATCTCACAATCCTTTTTCTTTATGTTGATGACTTTATCCTTATTGGTAGTGACTCAAAACTTTTAAACCATGTGAAAACCAGCCTTAAGAAGAAATTTCAATTGACAGACTTAGGATTTTTTCACTATTTTCTTGGCCTCCAAGTTTTTCAAACCAATGAAGGGATTTTTCTTTCCAAATATAAGTATGTTTGTGATCTTCTTTGCTTCTTCCACATGGAATATTGTAAACCAATCCCCTCTCCTTTATAGTCTAGATTCAATCTTGTTGCCACATGTGCTTCTCCCAAATTTGATGCCACTTTGTTGCATTAGTTAGGTGGTAGCCTCTTATACTTTACTCATACACGTCCTGACATTTCCTTTGTTGTTGGTCTTGTTGCCCGATATATTCAAACACCCCATGAAATCCATTGGAAAGAAGATAAAAGGATACTTCGGTTATGTCCAGGGTACAGTTCAATTTGGGATATATTAGAGTTCCGGAGGAACTCCTTTATTGGTTAGTTTCACTGATTCAGATTGGGCTAGTTACCCTGATGATCAGAAGTCTACTACAGGTTATATTTTCATCCTTGGTTTAGAACCTCTCACTTAGGTCTGTAAGAAACAACAAGATATTGCACATTCTTCAACAGAAGTAGTGTACCGAGCAATGGTAAATGCAATTCAGGAAGTCTTATGGCTTTGACAGATCCTTTAATATTTTTTATTCCAGCAACAACATCTGAATAGCCTTTGGTGCGACAATCAAAGTGCCATCAAGCTTGCCAAAAACCTAGTTCAAAATCAGCGTAGAAGACACATCGAGATACACATGCACTTTATTAGAAATCTCATTCATGATCGAGTTATTGAAGTGCTCTTTTTCCCTACAGAAGATCAAGTTGTAGACATTTTCACAAAGTCTCTTACAAAAGAGAATTTTTCTAAACTTCGATCTATTTTAGAAGTTTAAGAAGTTGTCATTAAGGGGGGATAGGATCTAATTCCTCCTTCCTTCTCCTATTGTGTCACTTTTGTGAATCCTTCAATCCTATCTCAATTTGTTCTTAAGGGGGGATGTTAGGATATTTATACACATAGGAGCTAGTTGAGATCTACTTGGTCTAATGTATCGTTAGGTAAAAGTGTATTTATTAGTGTGTTCTTTTAATATGCATTAGTATGCATTTGTAGTTAGGAAATATGACAGTCACGATATGTTCCTGACATAGAGTGATCTAACGGTTCATATTCTCCTCTATCTTAACGTCTACGTTGATCCATGTATTAACACCCAATTGGTCCATGATCTCTATTTAAAGATCATGGAAGGTCATTTTTCGATGATCGATTATGAGAAACAATATAGTAAAATATCTCTGTAATCTTTTTCTTTTTCATTAATAAACTACTCCAAGTGGTTGCATTGGTTGGGGCCGTGGATGTTTCCCGATAGGGGTTTTATCATGTCAAAGAACCGGTCTATTGATCTTTGATCTAGTTTTGTGAGTGGTTACTAAAGGTGTTCATCCTCTGTTGGAATACCTATGCTGTCGAACAAGTATTCCTACAAGCTTTGACTTATGTTTTGAGTGGGATACCTTGTTGTTACCCTAGTAGTGTGTCACCTTTAGAATGTAGGAGAATGTGCTATACTAGTAAACCATAACAAGGAGTTATGTGGGTAGTGGGAGAGTGTGGAGAAGAGACTTGTTTTGTGATTAAAATGCCCTTTTCTTATGATGTGGCTTGTGCAAGGGTTTAATTTGAGGATCCCTATGGTAATGAATGATCTTCTTTTTGTTTCTTTTGTTATAACATACAATATATATATATATGGTTGGAGTTATTATAACTTGCAGCTTATAGTTTAACACCTCGCGGATATAGCACATGGTTACATTGGAAACCATATGCACCAAGGGTCAAGAGATTAGCCCTCAGTCCTTTACTCGACCAATATAACTTTCAAACAACTTTAAATACAAGTTGTGCCCAATATGGTTAAGTACCAATGTGATGGCATGATGGTATGTTCGTTGGCGAAAACTTATGGGAGGTCACGTGTTTGATCTTATGGATGCCCAATTTTTTTTGGAACAATTTTATCCATAAATGGTCGATGGGAGGCTGCCACATGGAAGCCTCTCATAGGTCTTAATTGCCACGTGTCAACAAAGAATTGGTCCACTTGTGCCATGGAGATGCCAAGTCACCTTTCCCAAACAGACATACAGTGTGCCACGTGGCACCTTGGGGTGTTTCCTCATCTTCACCGTATGACCTGTATGGTTGTGCCATGTGTCACCTATGCGGTGGTGACACGTGTCACCTTTGACCCCTTTTGACTTTTGAGTTTTGCCTAGTTTGACGTGAACTTTGACCAATCATAATTTTTGCATACCAACTCTGTTTGAGGTGATTTTTGCACCATTGGAAATATATCGCGGAGCTATACCCAATGATGTAGTTTTCAAGAGAATTTGAGATGGTCAAATTTTGATCTTTTTTGAATCCTCCTGAACCTCTATGAGCATTCCTGCATCCTCCTAGATAATAGGTGGAGACCCTAGATGCTCCCAAAATAGTCACATTGTTTATTGAATATGGAATAAAAAAAATGATTATGAGGGTTTTGTCCATTATCATTATCATTAGATCCATTAGGAAACAAAAATTTCTTATGAAACCAAGCCTAGCCAAACTTATTCAAAAGGTCCTCCTCTACCCTCAAAAAATTCACACTATCTCCTACTAGAAATCAAATAAAAGTTAAATAAAATAGTGAACAAAATTACTATTGTAAACAAAGATGAGTGCATCTTAATGGATGTAATAGGGACTTTGGAACCCCCAACCTATCCCTTGGTGATGCATCCCATGCCTAAAGTTTTACATCCCCGAAAGGAGGTGGTTTAAGAATTATATGGGTGTGAATCCTCCCTTTAGACGTGAATCCCCATGCATGTGATGGAGAAGGAGGATTACATACCTTTGTTCAACTAGTCCCCTTGCGCCCCTTACCCAAGGAGGAGAAAAATATATATGTAATGGATTTAACCCTGGTCTCATCCAACTTAGAAATTACCGAAGGAATCTAGGTTAAGTGGCATTTAAGAAATCTATTAATAATTATTATTCTCTATTTTTGGGTTGTAGATTGAATCGTTGAGATAAACTTGAGTAGTTTTTGGAAGTTCTTTCCTTTACCCCTAAGTGCTCATAGTTACACTTTCTCATAGTTGATGTTTTTACTATCTTCTTGCGAAAATGAGAAATTTGAGGGATGGTCTTAACTAGTGTGAAAGGTAAATTAAGGATGTGAAGTGAACGACTAGTAATTCAACATTGGAGTATGAGAAGTGGAATAAAGTCGATGAAGAACAAAACCCGATTGACGATTCAATAAGAGAAAAACTCATACTAAATGTTGACAAGCACTTGCAATTTAGTATTGGGAGTAGTTCAAAGCAATCATTGCCATTCTAAGAGGTGAGCAACTTAAATAATAGGTCTATCTTGGGGTTTGCATGTCAACCCACCTTAATCTCCCCTTACCTCAATAAGTCTTTGACGACTCAGCTAATCATGCTCCTTTTGAAGACTCCAATAAATCAATCTTTAATGAGTGAAATTAATAATTTAATTACTATAGAAAAACCTACTATGAAATATATTAATATTCATTCTAACATATTATTTGAAAAGATATCATTCATAAAAAATTATCATAAAAGATATATTAATAAATTTTTATGATTTTATAAATTAATTTAATTTTTTTATGATTTTTATTTTTATTTTTTTATTATAAAATATGGTTTAAAATTATCATAAAAGATATATTAATAAACTTTTGTGTTTTTATAAATTAATTTAATTTTTTTTATGATTTTTATTTTATTTTTTTATTATAAAATATAGTTTAAAATAAATAGTGAAAAAGATGGAACTTTTAAAAATGGTTGAAAAAAATTATGTTAATAAAATTATTTTAAAATTAATGTTCAAATAAAAGGATATTAATAATTAATGTAAATTATAAAAATATAACAATTTTATTTTATTTACATATAATTTAATTTATTTTTACTTATATAATAATAATATGTTTTTATTTATAAAAAAAAGCAGGTTATTAAAATATTTTACATAGTTTTTTTAAGCTCATGAAGGAACAACTATCACCTATGGAAGGTGATTGTATTGCATTATGTTAAAGTTTATCATAAATAATTAAGATAATTTAATTCATTCAATTTTTTATTAATTAATAATAGTATTAAATTAAAATTTGTTTTTACAATTTTTATTTATTTATTTTAATTTTTTAATAAATATCATGTTTATTATGTAAATTTTATATAAAGTTATGTATATATTTTTATTAAGAAAATAATTTAAAATTTTATATTATTTAATAATATTATTAAAATAAAATATATTTACAGAATTCAATTTATTTATTTTAATGTTTTAATAAACACCACATAACTATACTACTCTAAATTGTATATAAAATTTAGTATGAGTTTTCATTCATAACTTGTAAGGTTTTATAAATTTTGTTAAAATTAATGCTATATATATTAAATTATATAAAAAAATAATATTCATTTCATTTAAAAAATTTGAAAAATTTAATTATAAATTTCAAACTTTATTAAAAAAATAAAATAAAATAATTTTTATCTTTAAATTAGTAAATCAATTTTCTTCACATTTCTCATTCCAAATGATTAAATCTTAAGAAAATAAAATCCATTCCAAATAAATAAATCTTAAAAAAATAAATAATTAAATTAATTTTAAAATATCTTACTCATATTTAACAACACTTTTATTTATCTTTTATTTAAAAATAAAATAAAATGATACATATTATAGTAAATCCAAAGCATAAAACTATCTATAAATAACCATACCATATTGAAATCTTTGCCTTTGCTACAACCTTAAATAAGTTTAATCACTTAAAAATTTTCAAGTATAAGGGTGTTTTTAATGGAAAGGCCCATAAATAAGTTTAATCACTTTAAATAGGATCTTAAATATGTACTTTAAATAGGATCTCAAATATGTATGAAGTTAATTTAAAAAAAAAAATGTTAATTTAGATTGATGAATTAATAAATAAAAAAATGTAGCTTATATATCAAGGTAGTTGATATGTATAATTTGAGTAATTTTAATCGTTAAAAACATGTGTTTCCTCTTCAAAGGATATAGGTTCAAATCAAGAGGGGTTAAGGTATATACACATTCCTACTTTAGGCTTACTTTCATTAGGATCAATCACCTCCTTATAACATCTTATTTTTTTTTTTATTCACTAGTTCTTTACAGTACCATAGTTTGTACAAATATTTTGAAAGTGAGATCTAACTTAGGTATACATAGGGCATTCTAAGAGAAAATGATTTTTATTTTCAACCCTCTAGGTGTCACAAATGTGGCAAATCCTTTCATGTCATGGTGTTTTAGGAATTTCTACTCATGAGAATCAGTTCTTATTTTAGCAATATTGATTCTTTTCTTAACACTAACAAAAGAGAGATAATTTTGATATTCACTATTAGGGTTAACTACCTACTTATAGTATTTTAATTTTCTTTTGTCCTCTAATTCTTTATGGCATCAAAATTTCTCCTTAATTGTAGCTTTAAAGTTTCTTCTTTCTTTATTCCCCAATCACTGAGCCAAAACTTGGCATCATTATACCATCCTGTTGTAATTTTGGCTAGAGTATGAAGCAATTTTGGGGAGGCTGGTGGAATCCATGTTGTTCATCTTGTTCTCATACATTAAGTACCTAATCATAGTTGTTTTCTTAATGGGGAAATGTTCACTTCTATGAGGAATGAAAATGGTGTATTTCTTTTATTTTTTATATTAATTATTGGTGAAATCACAATTTTACATTGTTTAAATCACCCTTTTAAATACATAAGTCCATTTTTAAACAAAATACATTCTCATATAAAATCTCAACCTTTTTTTTTTCATTTAATGATTGAATAAGTTTATTTCCTATAAACAATTTTTTTCATATATACTATAAATTTTATAATTTTTAAAAATTAAATTTAATAAAATAGCAAAAAAAATTATATACTAATTAATATATTTTTACTTTAAAACATCACTTTTACAAAATCATAACATATTTTCTTAATTAAAAAATTTAATTTAATAAAATAGCGAAGAAAAAATAAAATTATACACTAATTAATATATTTTTACTTTAAAACATCACTTTTACAAAATCATAACATATTTTAGTTACTTTGGAAATATCATATTTTATTAAATATTAAATGAGAATCAATATTTTTATTTTAAAACATCACTTTTAAAAAATCATAATATATTTTCGTTACTGTGAAAATATCATATTTTATTAAATGATAAGCAATATTTTTATTTTAAAACATCACTTTTAAAAAATCATAAAGTATTTTCGTTACTTTTGAAATATCATGTCTTATTAAATGACCAGCAATAATTTTATTTTAAAACATAACTTTTAAAAAATCATAATCTATTTTCGTTACTTTGTAAATATCATTTTGAAATATCAGATCTTATTAAATAGCAATAATCTTAAAAAAAAAATGATCCTTTATCCTTTTATGAACACTAATTATTTCCTTTATCTTTAAAAATTCACTTTTAATAATGCCATAATTTATTTTCTTAATCTTGAAAATATTACCTGAGTGTCATATCGTAGTAAATGGTGCGGCCAATACTTCACTGACCTTATTTTTGTTGGGAAAACATTAGTTACCCCTTCAGAAATCCCGATCAGATTACTGAAATAAAAGATGGACAAGTTAGAATTAGAAGGGCTTAATCTTTCTTAACTAGGCATTTTAAAATGGGGTTGGCTAAATGTTATATTTTTGGGTTATTTTTTTTTAGGGATTCGGTTATGTAAATTTGGAAGAAATTATTGTATTTTAGTTTCTTAAAAAAATTTGAATTACTGAGATTATACAAATTTAACCACTCAAATCTGCAAATCCAACCATTGATAATCAAATTTCGAACAAAATCAAACTAAAAAAATTACTAACAAAAAATTAAAACGTTTAGACTACTGCTTTCAAAATTCTATGCAGGTGTGGATAATTCTACCAGGCGTTCGAGAGTGGTAATGATTACCTCCACTGATTCAAAGACTTCATGGATTTACTTTCATGCCGGCGCGATCCTGCGGCGATATGATACACGTTTTCAATTGCAAAACCCGCCGAAAATCTGCATCGAGTTGTACGGATGTAGATCCGTAATGCTTAAGTGGGTTTTGCAAATTTCTTCGCGTTGACAAGATTCTTTGGGGTCGTATGTAAGGATCGCAGGCGGCTGGTCCTCGCCACGGGTATCGTCAAACATTTAGGCCTGCCCATTGACAATTTGCACCCACACCAACATGACAATATTATTGAAACAACACGAGTTATATAAGATAAACGGTGCAGTTCATCTAATGTTTTTCCTGTCAGATTACGGCCTAATAAAATGTCACATCTATATACTTTACAGCTTATTTCCGAGTAGGATTAGAGAGGTCCCGGCGGCTGAGTCCTTGGAACATATGCGCAGAATCACGATCAGAATATCTTTATGCATATACTTCATAGCGCTTAACATTGCTAGCTGAAACAATCGTGTACGACAGCATAGTTATCGGGGTATCTTTCCAGATGCATGTATATTCCAATGGCGCGGCTATTCTAATTGTTCAATTGTTTGTAGGGGAAAATGGGAGGAAAGTACTGTTAGTTGTCAATTCAGTATATCAAATTGGTGTATGAGACTTCTTTGTTTGTGGGACAAGGGGCCCTTCTCCGCCCACCGATTTGATTGGTAAAGTTTATGAAGGTATACATACCCTGCCCTCTGGATTTGAACCTGTGACATCTTAAGAGAAAACACATGTTCTTAACCATTAGGTCCACTCAGGCTGTATTTGAAAACTTCAGACTCTAAAATGAAATGTTTTTCTGTTTCCACTTTTTCTAAGATGCAGAACACACACCCTTTCTTCCCAACCGTTTTTTGGTCTTTTCCAATGCCCAGTTTCACAATAAAATTAATGAAAATTGATTATTAATTGAGCAATAAACATTTTAGCTCTCCCAGATATATTTACCATGTTAAAATTTATATATAACGATAAAGTTTTATAACACGATTTGACGACGACTTCAGATGCCGAAGTAAATTGACAAATATTACAGCAAGGAGATCCGTTGATTTACAAAGTTTGATTAAAAATTAATCATTCACGTAAAACGTGTAAGTAATGTACGTTTATCAACCTAACAAGTGAGGATACAAGGAACTGTAAATTATTCGTCCGTTGCTCTCGTTATCAGCCTTAGAAACAGCTAGTAAGCTTTACAAACAGTTCATATGTTTTAGCATAACTGAACGTGTAATAAAATGCATTCGTTCCTTTCTCGCTTTATCAGCCTTACAAACAACTAATAAGTTTTTATAATCCTTGGTCTGATCTGTAATGTAACATTGATAGCTAAACATTTGTCACCCTCCTCTCTTCTCCACCTTCGTTTCAGACATTTTATTGAACGAACAATGGTGAGGGTTACTAGTTTTCTACAGTTAAATATAGTTGCTAAAATGTTTGTATAATCCCTGGTCTGTAATGTAACATTGATAGTTAAAAATATGTCACCCTCCTTTCCACTCCACTAATTCCAAACATTTTATTCAACGAACATGGGTGAGGGTTACTAGTTTTCTACAGTTAAATATAGTTGCTAAAATGTTTATATAATCCCTGGTCTGTAATGTAACATTGATGGCTAAAAATCTGTCACCCTCCTCTCTTCTCCACCTTAATTCCAAACATTTTATTAAACGAACAATGGTGCGGGTTACTAGTTTTCTACAGTTAAATATGGTTGCTAAAATGTTTGTAACCGTAGATTTATTTAAAAAAGAAATGAGATGTTTAAAAAAGAAATGAGATGCATTTATTTATTTTTAATTTGTGTGATAAAAAAGAAATTGAAATGCAATTTTTTAAATTAATATAGATATATTTTGGTATGCATGTAAACATCTAAATTATATATTTTATTATTTTAATTTATTAATATAATGATAATATTGAATTCACTTATCTTTCTCTAAAAATTATGAAATTATCATTAATATGATTAAATCAAAATTATGATATTAATATATAAAATTAATTTATTTTTAGATTTTGTAAGTTGATAGTACCATTGAAAAGGTGTAATTATATAATTATTTAGGTATAGATTTCATTTAGGTGGAAAGTTTATGATCTTGAAAATGATTTGGATAAGAAAATAATAATTTTCAATATTTTAGTTATCTCAATGTTTGGGTTTGTAATGCTCCCAAGTTGAACTCCAAGTTGTAAATGTTCATGCATTTTATAGGCTAGTGAGCTAGGATGTTTTGGGCTGAGGTTATGTTTGAAAATGCATCGTTGTTGCAAACCAAACTCAGATGAAAGAGTATTGGGAGCTAGGACTTAAGGGAAAGGGGCTAAGTGAAGAGCAATTAAGCTAATAGACTATAAAAATATATTCCTAAGGTCATAAGTCTTATGATATGATTTTATCATAAGTTCCTATGTGAAGTGAATCAATTATAAGTGGGGGACAATGTAGTTCCTTGAGTTCCATGTGTCAAGATAGGAACATGGATATATAATGTGGGGAATTTAGTGTAATACTCATTCATTCCATTCCATTCTTCCACTCCATCATCCATACCATTTCCTGGAGAGGGGGAGTTGTAAAGTTGTTGTAACTTTGTAAATCCTTGGGAGTTTGGGTGTGAAGAAGCAAGTTATCAAGCCAGTGCAACATTCTCTTTGGGTCAGAGAAATATCGGGAATAGGTTTCCATGTGTGTTGGCCTAGTGGGTGTCATAACTCTTTGAGAGCACTCTTGTGTTCCAAGTGTCATAGCGCTCTAAGAATTCATGTTCGACCTATTATTGAAGCCCTAGAAGGGAAGTGGGATAACTGAAGGATTGAGGAGAAATGAAGGGGTGCACATCCTTGTGTGGGACAACTTGTGGGCAATGAGAGGCTATGAGGTGGAATTGTTGCTAGAGTGGGTGCCATTTGGACTTGTCTGATTGTGCTGAGTGCGGTATGACCTTAGTGGGACTAGTGAGAGTACATTTTCTTAGATGGAGTCATAGCCCCAACTTAGGGGTGACCTGTTGCCGAGAGTGAATGAATAGCATAGTCTATGGCTAGGAGGAACGTTTGAGTTATACAACTAGTTGGTAATTTTCAATAAAATATAAGTGTCTTTTATGTGTTGTTATGATGTATATTGTGATTTATTTATGTTTTGTTGTAATTGTACATATTTATGCATGGTTGTGTATGAAATTGTTGGTTCCGCATAAGGTTGCACATGCAGGGAATTTCTATGTTGGTGTTAGACACTATTTTGATATTATACACACCTTCAATAAGGTTGTTTTAGTTAATTAAGTGGCATCGAAGTAGTAATGGGATGAATTAGAAGAAACTTGGAAAAATTTTGTGCTTGAGATAATTTGGATTTAATGACATACACCCAGAAGTGAGTTTGGAGTACGTTACAAAGTGGTATCAGAGCCACAAGTTCAACACTAAGCCTGCATGGGCTAGAGAGAGTGCAATAATGATGAATTTGTAGGTTTAAAGTTCATAGGATGTCTAGAAATTGTTTCTCAAAAGTTTTAGGAGGAAGTTTGGGAATTTTCCAGAAAGTTGGTAAAAAGTAGGTTCATAGATTAAAAATCTCCAATTTTAATATATGAATGTGCATGTTTAGGCCTGTAATTGGTCGAATTTCAGAAATTATAGAGAAACCATGGTGAAATTGGGAAGAATTTGGCAAAAGCTCCAATTTCTCCAATGAAATTCATTGACAAATTGACATTTGGGTACAATAGTTTCTTTGACATGCATATGGATGAAATTGGCCATATGAAGAGAATTATAGAGCTTCCATGGTGGCTGGGGAATAAATTTTGAATTTGATCATTATTAAAACTTTTATAATTTTGAGAAAATTTTCGGATTTTCATACATGTCGTCAGTGATGATGTGGGCATCATGTTGCAGGTGATGTGGAAGTGGTGACATGGACAACCACAGTGATAGGTCCATGGTGGAAAGGTTGTGGGTTTTCAATGTGTGGTGTTGGGACCGATAACTAAGGTAGGCATGAAGTGAACGAGGCCATATAGACCGATACCATAAGTTGTATCTCATGGGTAGTGGAGCAGTTTTGAAATTTTTTTGGCAATGCGAAACCAATAAGAATGCAACATGTATCATGGGAATTTTTGGCTATTGCATCAGGGAGGGTCATTAACATTCGAGAATGTAGATGATGTGATATCAACCATAAAAAAATGATCACTTTGATCATCCTTTGTCCTTATATCTGGAGCATGCATTATGCGTTCCAGAGGTAAAGGTGTGGGATGGGACCCTCCCATCTTCGTGACCAATGAGGGAGTGTCAGGTGGTGGTATGGTAGTGGTTGCGCCATCTGGTAGATGGTACGGTGGGGTGCGAGTGTAATAATTTATTT
Organism: Picea sitchensis; assembly: GCA_010110895.2. Classification (NCBI taxonomy): domain Eukaryota; kingdom Viridiplantae; phylum Streptophyta; class Pinopsida; order Pinales; family Pinaceae; genus Picea; species Picea sitchensis. The sequence continues at coordinate 350,731 of SNQJ01S0010870.1, read as the reverse complement.
TATTATTTATAACATGCAATAAAGGTGCAATGTGGTGTAGGGCCAGGGTGTCCAGGAGGGCGACAAGGCATAACCTCAGGGTGCAATGTGGAACCAAAATGCCACATCAACAACCACGTAAGCAAGAATGCCACATAGGTAAGGGTTTCCTATAGTCTAAAAAAAATCCCAAGTCTAGAACCAAAATCATACTTTTTCCATAGCAGGAGCATAGTAACTCAAAAGAAGATAATATTTCCTACGTTTTGTTTGTAGTGTTCAAGGATACAAAAATTCCACAGAGAGTCACTGGACAATTATGCTTTGAATTTCCAGAAAATGCAAATTACTTGTTTTTGAAGATAAGGGTCAAGCTCAGTGGAAGGAACACAATTACTAATGAGACTTTTACAATGTTTCATAAAAGTAGACATGAAGATATTGTGTGAAGGAATTGGCTGGACTCCTAGGATTTTGGAGTGTAGGTGCCAAAAGGGGAAAAATCCACTATTTTGAGCCACTTTTTAAGGATTTTTCGGATTTTTAGAGGAGGAAAAGGGTCCACAGATGGAAAATATGAAAAAAAAAATCATTTACTCGACATTTGATGTACTTTTCAAACCCGAAAACTTTGGTGTAGTGATGTTTTTCCAAAGGTGTATAGTTTGAGAGATGGCCAATTTGACTAAAAATTCCAAGTCTTGAAATTCCAAAGGGGTGTTAAAGGACAAAGTTGACATTTTCATATTGTTGTATTTTTTTACTAGAGCATCATATTAGAAATCTGAGAGTGGTTATGAATTGTTTATCATCATTATCTATGCCTCATACAAAGTTTCTCTGGTTCTTGACATATTTACTTATACAAGTGACAAAAGTTGGTATCTGGGATTAATTGCGCCAGAATGAAAAGTGTGCAAAAGTGATAAATTGGAAATATTCAAATGACTATAACTTTATGCTCATAGATCATATTTGAGTAAGAAAGTAGTTAATGGAAATCTCTTGGATAGGGTAATTTAGTTATGTAACCATAATTATGAATTGACTAGCAAAATTTATAGGAAACCATAAGGAAGATGGTTGGTGCCCTTAAAAGGAAAAATTGTGCACATGTTCCTAGAATTGCATATTATTGTTTTTACCTAACAAATGTTGTTGTATGGACATTTTTTCTTTTTAGATATCAAAGTTACATGTATAGAAGATCATGTTTAAAATGAGGTCTATATATGTAGAAGATTCAAGGGAAATCTATAGATATGAGGAAAGAGGCAGGGGTATTTCTTCAAAATGTGCATTGGATTGCTTTAGCAAGGTACAAGAAAAATACATGTAGACTCAATGAGAAATATGCAAGACCTCTAATGAAATTTTTATGTGGGAAAATAATTCTATATGAGATATGTGTATATCAAATGTGGATTCTAGGTAAGAAATCCCATCTACAGTTCATGATAATGCATGTGTAGTGGATGCACACAAAACTGCAAAACATGAAAGAGGGAATGCTGGTTTATATAGTAGGTAAAAGAGTTTGGACTTGGTATTAAGGATGAGTACAGACACTTGAATAAATAGTGTTATGAGAGGGATTCTTCACAAAAGGAGAAAAGGAAAGGAATGTAGAATGTTAAGATATGATCCAGGTTTAACTAGGTAAATTGAGAATTCAGGAATCTAGTCTTTTGATAAAAAGAGACATAGTGTATACATGGAGATAAGGTGCATCATCTAGAGGATCATTTATGTGATTTTGGAGTAGTACCTCCATTTTTGTTATGAGAAGTGCAGAATGGAAACATGCTACAAGTGCCAGAACTTCAAGGGTGAAGTAGTGAAGGTGCATGTATGCTAAATAGTCCCAACATATGCATAAACCAAGCATTATGTAAATAATTAATTTAGAAGGATGCATTCAGACTTCAAGGAAGGGTATTTCATAAATGGAATAAATATCCTAGGACTAATCAAAGTCCTTGAACATCTTGAGATAATGAAGAAAGGTACCATGTGGTGGATTCCAAGCTAATTGGAGTGTATTACAATGCTCAAGGAAGGATGAAAACAACATAAGATAGTTTTTTATGAATATAGAGAAGTTTGAGCACACTCCAAGGGTACTAAATGCATTCTAGGGTAGAATGGGATGACAAATCAAAAGGGATTCAATTAGGGAGGTTATTTTCAGAAGGGAAATCATTAAGAGACCCATGAAGAAGAAAATATCCTATGCTTGACTTTGTATGAAAAAGAGATGGCACCTAAAAACAACCCAATCTCAAGTGGAAAGCAGCCATTGGTGATATTCTACAAGGATTCAAGTACCAATGGAGTTTATGATGGAATGTAAAGGTAATGCTATCCACTTCAAGTTAGTCTCCATGAAGTTGGAAAATAATACATTTGTGTAGCATTGTAGTATGCTAGAATACTAACTAAGTCAGTTTTGAGGCCAATGGGCTAAGGAAGGAGTAAGGAATGGTTTAAGGAACCGCAAGTGATGAAGAATGTAGCAAGATAAAGTTGAGTCAAATGGATCTAGGACGTAGATGAATGTTGAATATTAATATCAACATAGTATATGGATGGAAATCTAAAAGGCACAAATGGGATTTGGCTAGAAGGTGCTTAGAGAAGTGAGCAATCATATACAATGATTGGAGATGAGCACAAAAGCCACAAAAATCCAGTGAAGACTAAAGGACATCCAAGGAATAGAAAAAAAAGCTAGAAGTGAAAAAGGAGGGTGATGAAATTGTTGTTAACAACTATTAGAATGTGATAAGCTGAGAAGTCACATGGAACACAAGAATATTATAGTGCATATGCTTCCATAAGCATGGTGAAATAATTTAGTGGTGAATTTAGATATGCATTAGTGCATGTGAATTAACAACTATTAGAATGTGATAAGCTGAGAAGTCACATGGAACACAAGAATATTATAGTGCATATGCTTCCATAAGCATGGTGAAATAATTTAGTGGTGAATTTAGATATGCATTAGTGCTGAATTTTTTACATATGCATATGTAGATACATATACATACACATAACTCACGCCTCCCCCACCCTTCACCACTCTACACACACATATATATATGTGTGTGTGTGTGTGTAACATGTTGTAGACTAAGAGTAGTCTATTGTTATATATGAATATTGAAGTTGCTAATGATGGTTTTTGTGTCAAGAAAGAGGAAGTTATTATATGACTAAAATCATTGATTATAACATCCTTGTTTTCAATCCATATGAACTAGATATGTATTATGTAAATGTGACTTAAGCTAGTGAGCTGGTATGTTGAATGACCATGGTGCCTAGAAATGTAATACTTTATATATATTAATAAAATACATCAATAGATGAAAGACATACACGGACAAGACTATAGGGGTCTATGATTCCGTGAGAGGGGGGGTTGAGGGACTACCCCTTTTATTAATTTCTATTTATGGGGGGTGGGGGTGAATGTGTGGCCATGTGAGTCTCTTGGGGAGGCCACATTGTTCCTTGGGTGCCTTGCCATTTAAACCATACCAGTGGGTTGTTTGTGGTTTTTCACTCTTTGGTTCGTTCTTTTTGTTCCTTGTTGGTGTTTCATTTTTCCTGCTCAATCATTTTGGTTCATCATTCACTTATGCCCATTTGTGTGCTAGGGATGGCATGGAAATGAATGACTAGAGGAGGAGAGCCATTTCTAGAAGTTTGTAAGTAATTATTGATTATTCCTAAAAGGAATGAATTCTCGAGTGCTTGGATGCATTGGCATGTAGAGTCTAACTATTCACAACTAAGAATCCTTGTAGTTTTTCAGCATTGATATTCCTTACCAGTAGCACTATATCCCTAGAAGAGAAATTGAACATCCTGAGGGATTGCATGGTAGAGATAGGGGTTCATTTATTTGGGTTTTGCAGGATGAAGGGGAAGAGAGATGGAAAATTAGGATTGTTGTGTGGTTGGGAAAACATCAGAGATTGATAGCTAATTATTGTGTATTTAGATTTGGCCCATGACCCATTCTTGTGGATTCATAGCCTTGGCTCAGGGGTGACATGATTTTCAGATTTGGAACAACAATGTCTATGGTTGGGTGGAACATCCTTGGTATGTATCTAGTCGATGAATGTTTACTTTAAAATATAAGTTCTCTCTGTGTTTTCTATATAATGTATATTCTACTATGTATTTATTTATTTCTCAGGCATGTGCATGCTTGATGGTTATTGCTGTACATGGCATGTTGTTCATTTCTTGGATGGTTTAGTATGAATCTTGTTAATTGCATGTGTTAAATCCATGTTTCTTGATTTAAAAGAAGATTATAGAATTCAAAATCAGTCCAAGAAGTAAATTTGAATTAAATATTGGTATCAGATATACAACGGAAAAGACATTTCTTTGTTTGTTGATCTGGGTATGTTACCATTGGTATCAGAGAAAAAAATTTCAAGTTTTGGTACCAAAGACATTACAATGTGGTATAAGATAATTCTTAAAGGGTGTCGTGAAAGTAGTGTGCCTCAACCTAGTGGTTGAGTATGTTACAAAGTGGTATCAGAGCATTATTTAAGGGCATTTTGGAAGTAGTGTGGTTGAGATTAGTTGTTAGGTGTGTTACATAATGGTATAAGAGTTGTAGGTTACAACATCAGGCCTTCAGGAGCCTTCTACAGAACAAAAAATGTTTGTATGAGTTTCCTTTTGGGGAGAAAATTAATTTTCTATAGGAGCTGCAAAAAAATGAAAGAAGGAAGCCAAAGATTTATTTCTACTAATGATGATAATAATTGTGGTATTTAGTGTTCAAAAACCTTTTCACAATGTTGCATAAGTTGTGGTATGTCCTACCTTAAAGGCCCAGTCATGATCAAATTAAACAATAATAATGGATAGGTGGAAAGATAGTTCAAGTTGCATTCATAAGGATAGAGTTTATATTGTGTTGCATTCTCTTGGTACATTTTCTAATGAGGATGCATGTATTGAGTAATTGTCTACATGTATTGCAAGTAAATATAACACATCTCGAAAATTGATGCAACATATAATACCTTCTTCCATGTCTATCTATTTTATTGAAGTCAAAGAGCAAGAGGATTTTGGAATATGAAGAAGGGTCAGCTTCTGCAAAATCCCCATTATGAGAAGACACAAAACCATCACAAGGAGAAGATGGTGCATAGTTGTTGTTGATTTGACCTTTGGGTGGTTCTATGCCATTGATATATGGTCGATATGTTTCTTTATACCACTTGCATTAGGGAAGGCTTGCTTAAATGTTTTATAATAAAAACAAACCCTTAGTTAGTTGTGTGTGAAAAGAGAACTACAGAAGCCTCCTGAGCTATGTGCAATGCAAACTTTTGGCTAAGGTGATTGGTGGCCTGGTTGAATAGATGAAAAGACACTTTGGAATGTAGAGAAATAGGGTTTTTTATCCGATGCCTAGTGGGATAGTGAACCATAAGAACATTAGATTGCTCATTTTTTGATGGATACTTATGTGGAAGATTTATCGGTGACCCAGTGTCCTTGTGTACTCGTGGACTGGTGCATTGGATCATAATCGTATAAACGAGAATTGGAAGAAGCTTATGCAGTGTCCTGGTGGCTTGGTGTATCGAACCAAACAAGATCATAGTCTATTGGAATTTATATGGAATCTTTCCCAATGGACCGATGGACTAGTGTGTTGGTGGATTGGATCGGGGTTTACTGAAAGGGAGCTGGATGGAAGTTTGTGCATGTAGGGTGACTAGTGGCCCGGTGTCAACACCACATCCCTCCCATGTCAAGGCCACATCATTAGTGTAGCTAATGGGAATTGTAGCTAATGGGAATTGTACAAGTGTCTTCACCTGAGTGGGTGGATTGAGGAAGGGGCATGTGGTCCTTACGCACCCTTCAACACAAGGGTAGATCCTAGACATTGAATTTGGGGGGATGAGAGATCTTGTTCGTTGATATGTTAGATAAATATCAAGAGACAAAGAGTCACCACACCAAATATCTGAATTATCGACAGAGTGGATAACATTTCCAAGGGTCTTGCTGGAGCTTGGGGTTTCAATGCTTGGTGGAGTTAGGTGTTCAATGGGTTGGGGTGTTAGTGGGGGTGTGTTCTTGGTTGGGGTACGATTCTGAGGATCAAACCACCAGATAACAAAAAATCAGAGAGTTATTAGGTGGTGTCAAGTGTGGGGAATCCACTAGATTCCGCTGCCAGGTGAGTTATGGAACTACCTTCAATACTATAGATGGTTTTGTAACGAGTTCGTTAATCATTGGTCGAGGTATGCCACATCATAGGATTACATTTTCTAACATGTCAAAACTAGGTAATGTCACGTTGGATGGTATAGGTGGTGAGGGTCCACATGAGAGCCACATGGATGCGAGGTGGGTTTTGGTGGAAAGAGGCCTAAAAATGTAAAAAGGTCATAACTTTCGATTCTGAACTCGGTTTTGAGAATGGTTATAGTCGTTAAAAATATCTCGAAGAGAAGAACTAGATTATGAGATCATAATTGGATTTAGAGGGATGATTAAGAAATATGGTTAGAGAAAAGAGAAAAGGGAATATTTTTATAAAAAGGACCAGGTTGTAGATTCTAGATTGTTTAGAATCTTCCTAGAATGATTGATGGAGAATATCAAGGTTGTTTTGTGTTCATAATTATGATTACGATCAATGTCCAATATAAAAAAAATGTTGGTTCTTTGTGTATTTTCTACTATAGTTGATAGAAGTTGACCTTCTAGTGAAATTGCACTAGTGGAGAATCATTTAGATTGGATCATTATATTATTTGTCATCTATCTCGATGCTTTTAGAGTGGAAAATATTCAAGGAATTATCTTGTAAGTTCATTTTAATTCTAGGTCCCAGTTTGGAAAATTGGGGTCTGGAACCTTTTTGAGCCATTTTGAGGAATTAAATGGATCTTTTGGGGTTTTGGCATCTAGAATTTGTTCCCACCCCCTGTACGATGTTCTACACTTCAATACCTTTCCAACAATGTAGACCGTGTGTCAATCAAAGTTCAAATGAAAAATTTGTGCCTCTCATAAGTTGACCTATCCTGTCGACCCCCATGGTATGAGAGGATTCCACATCAACCCCCATTACTCATGCATATTGGGATAGCCACGAGGAACTTCAAGAAGATTCTAGAATTCCTAAAACCCTACCATAATTGAGGGTTGAGGAAGTCAAAAACCTACGCCTAGATGGCTATCGAGCTATGTTAAATACTGGGCCACTAAGAGGAGAATGGTTCCATTCTTTTGCATTGTATCTTGTTCCATAGTTGATCAAAACATCAAAGAGTAGTATTATGTGAGCATAATAGAGGAGGATATATTATATCATAGCCATATAGTAAACATGTCAAAGGAAACTCCAGAGACAGTGTGTCTTTCTTTGTACTTGCATCATTTCTATACGAGAGAAAAGAGAGTAGAGCAACCTCACCTTCTAGCTGGGTTTTCTCTCACAAGGGTTTCCCTGAACAAATATTTTTGTTGTCTTGTGGATGGTATGTGATTATACTTTGTTGTTTTATATGTTCCACATTTTATCTATTTCATGCATAAGCAGAAAATCAATAACTAAATATTCTGGAATCTAAAGGAATTTAACCTTCATATTGTAAATTTTAGTTTTGTTTATCAGATATGTTGTGACAAACTGTTCTAATGGAATATCCATGGTAGTTTAGAGAACAAAGAGAGTGTATAAATGGGTTGAAAGTGATTTTTTAGGAATCTATAACTTTCAACTCGGAAAACATATTGAAGTATGAGAATAGTCATTGGAAATCTATTGAAGAGGAGAAGACATTTGTCCACCTGGAATTTTTTAGTTGAGAAGCACATTGTTCTCTAAAAATTGAAGAAGGCCTCTAGTGGCTTGTAGGTGCATCATTGTTGGACAAGAATTTTGGATACATTTTTGAGGAAAATCCTAAGTATGGAGGAGATGCACAACAAAAAAAGAAGGAAGACAAGGCAGGAGCGAAGTGCCTAGTAAGGGCACAGTCAGGATTGAAGTGCATAGTAAAATCATACTTGGTAGAAAATAAAAAGAGAATAAATAAAGAGAATAAAAGAAGGAATATAAAGAGGGTAAAAAAGAAGGACATCAATTCAACATGCAAAAGAAGAGAGATGGGAAAAAGTAGGAAGAATGACAGTTGGGAATGCAAAAGTAGCAAGCACAAAAGTAGGAAAACCATTCCTGAACAACGAGTCAACATGAGTTGTAATGAGTAAGAATGAGTTGTAATAGGTTTTTGGTGATAAGTGAGTAGGGTTTTGATCCCTAAATGCTATGTATAAATATGTAATGGGTTGAGTAGAATAGATGGTTGAAGGGCGAAAGTTGTTGTTGTGGAGAGAATAGATTGAGAGTGAGAGAGAGAGAGAGAGAGAGTCTATGTCTGAAGTTTTAAGGAGATTTTTGTAGGGAGAGGCTTGCACTGCAGAGAGACTAGGAAATATGGAGAGAGATATCATGATATATCTATTTTAAGCGTAGTGCGCAAGTCGAAGAAAATTATAGAAAGAATAATAAAGAAGATAGTCATTATGGATGTAGTCCAAAGTTGGGTGAACCACATTAATTATTGTGTCTTCCTGTATTTTTATGTGATTGATCATGAATGTTCTCTTTATGCATAACTARATCTATATCTGTTTGCTAGATAAGTGATGTGCAATAATTTTGAATGTTACAGTGAATATTTTATGTTGCAATCTACAATATAATGGTGCTCTATAACTGAATTCACCAACTAATCAAGGAATAAAAAAAACGGTATAATGCACAKAAAGTAGATAAGTAAGAATGAATAAGATGATCRCCTACCATGCCCTTGTTCCTATAGAAAATTGGTTCCTATAGACTCAATAGATGCCTCAGGTGAGACTTCACTTGCATGTAGGTGATTCTGAAAGGGATGGTATATGMAGGGTTTTACTGGTTAGATAACTTGAACCTAGGGTCTTATAACCACGTGCCAATAAATGTTTTTGTTGTCAGGACACACAATCTGTTATTGAGGGAATGTTTTAGAGGTTGACTAAGAAATAGATCTAAGAATGGCTAGAAGGGAAGGAATGAGAATTTTCTCAAAAAGAGAATAGAAACCCTCAAATTAGCGATAAGAAATGGATAAAAAGGTATGTGTACATAGAGCTGCATGATATTTTCTTTGGAGATTTTTTTATTATCTTAATACTATTGGAGAATACTGGAAGCTACCAAATTGCAAGGTTGAGGAACTAGATTACTGAGTTGGTTCGTAAGTTGAATTCTGTAAGTAATAAGAATTCTCGTGCATTTGATTTCTGGTTGGAGACTATATTGGGAGGTTATATTATAGGATCTGCAGTGGATTCTACCCATTCATACAATGTTGTAGATAGGGATTTATTCAAGGGTCTGCACGAAAGGTTTATGAAATCATTAGGTACTTGGATAAACATGTTGTTGTGCGACAAGTGCATGATGAAAATGGAATATGATTGATAAAGGGGCTTTGCAGACATAAGGGAATTGGGCGATGAAAAGAGGATAGTATCAAGGTAGGAAATAATGAAGGAAGAAATGAAGAAGGAAGGGAGGGACTAAGGATGTCGAGAACCGAACAAGTTGTATCAGAAGAGGAAGACAATTTTGGAGTACTGCACAATGGGAGAATGTATAAGATATTGAAGACTAGGGATGAGAAGAGAGAGTCACATAGTGAGTTTGAGAGGAGAGAACCCTGTGCGATAGTTGAGATCGTAGAAATATTGTACGTAGAAGGAGAGGAATATAATTCTCAGTTTAGTTCTATAATAGAAGAACCTATAAGTCTTAGTCAGACTGGATCTTGTGTCGACTCCATGACCCCATGTCCATCACCTAGATTGGAAATCAAATTTGAGGATTTTTCAAAGGAACATATAGTTATCAAGCAAGGATTGAGTAGCAGTAGCTAGAACAGTGGATGTAGTGAAACGAGTCAGATTAAACCAACATTGTCGAGGGGAGGAATTACACAAAACAACATGGCAGGGTTAGACAACACCCTGAGACTGCCTGAGTTCCAGGGAGTTGGTTTAGAGGACCTAGAACAACATCTATTCATATGTGAAATAATTTGGGCAACAAAGAATGTCCAAGATGATGTTGTAAATATTGCGTAGTTGGCAAAAACATTTACGGAACGCACATTTGTATGGTACATGAAACTGCGCAGTACCACACCTACAAGAAAAGAAAGGATGTTAGTATAGATTATACAAACATTGTTGAAAGAGTTCAAGAAGCCAAAGTCTGAATCACAGTACATTACAGAGTTGAAGGAAATCAAACAAGTAAAAAATGAGTCAGTTTTTTATTATGACCAACATTTTAAGGATATGATGGGTAGATTGACATTCCATATCCTTGATCAATAGCATCAAGAATGTTTTATTGCAGGACTTTTACCACAAATTCGCAGGTCATTGATTCAACAGAAGGTTGCGTCACAACCTGGAGCTTTGGAGATTGCAATGAAGCTAGAAGCTTCTCCTATAGGAGACGAAGGGGGGATGGCACAATTTCAGACGCAGTTAGCTTCCTTAACAATTTAGTTAGAAGATCTTACAAAAGGGAAGGAGAAGAAAGAACAAGTCTGGTGTACCAAGTGTAGGATCGAAGGTCACCATAAGGAAACATGCCCAACATTTGTGTAGTATATGGTGACTGGAGTTCTGAATCACTTACCAGGAGGGGGATATTATAAAATATGTAAGAAATGGGGACATCATCCACAAGAGAAATGGGCTACGTTCACAAGAGAAATTGTCAAGTCCTTCCTTATTATTATCGATCAAAATAATGGGATACAACCTACAATGCACCCGCTATAACTTCTTATTCTTTTTCTCACAATCTCCTCTCTCATAATACAATATTAACAATAATACAGAGGAACAATACAATTCCCTCATAAAAGAGGGTTTCCTTCTAGGGAAAAACCCTAACATAACTTCTACTATCAGATCTATGACCTTATAATGAATGGTCCAGATTGACTAAAAAATTACAATATGTTACAAGGAAATTTTCCCCAAAAACATTTTTCTCGACAGTATGGGGGGGGTAGGATCCCCCCATACCCCCTTCATTTGAGGGCCATCCCTTGAACCCTCGACAGAAGGGGGATAGGAATACATGCATATAAATGAAGGAGATCAGTCTCCACAACCAACATTTCTGATGAGTTGCATAGAATTGATGAAAGATGAGATTGCATTGAATGCATTATGTGAGATGATTTTTCATTCTACACAAGAAAGAAAAATTTGTAGGAAATAAGGGGTTTTGAATTAGGTACTACGTAAAAAGAGGACCAATGGGAAATTTATATTAAGTGTGTAGATCGGGGAATACGATGTGGATAACGTTATTTTAGACTTGGGTTCTGATGTGAATGTAATGAAAAAGAAGACATGGAAAATGATGGGGAAACCCAAGTTGATTTGGTCTCATGTCTAGCTAAGATTGGAAAACCAATGCAAGATAATACCAATTGGTCGATTTGCAGGAGTACCTGTGAATATAGATGGGGTGCATAATATAAAATATTTTGAATTCATCGAGATCGTGGATGTTAGTCAGCCATATCCAACATTAATGGGACTTTGATAATTAGGTGATCATTAATATGAATAGGAGGGAGATGATATTTGAGGTAGGAGCCTTAAAGGTTACTGCACCATTGGATCCAATGAAAGGGAAGAGGTACTTAGATCCAACAAGAGGGACCAAGATTGAGAATTTGTATAACATGACTGTGCATATGGTTGACTATATCAACCCGACTACAGATGGTGTACTCAGTTGGAGAAGCATTAGCTTGTGCACGTCAGACTCCTAGGACATTTTGTAATATTGGTAGTAGAGGATGCATGAAGTATCGACTACATGATGTGCACGCTTAACACGATCAATATGAAATATTGGAATGAATTTATGTGATCCACCTAGGTATGATGGATTGACTAATATAAACTCGTTTATAAAGGAATTTGAGTTTTAGGTACTCGAACAAAAAATATTGTTGGTGATAGATGTCGTATTAAAGGCCACTCCAGCTAGATCATGGGCTACACACAAAGAGGGAATGCAAGAATGATCTCAGTGTAAAAGACTAATGCATGTGAGATTTGGTATCGAGGTGGAGAATATTGTGCAGAAGAATACATGGAGAAGTGACCCAACATATCATATTTTGCAGTGCAGAAACATATGGGTATCAGTACTGAAGAAAGAATGGATGCACAGGTTTATACATACACTAGACATGATTCCTAAGAACTGGTACTTGGAACTGGAAATGCCTAGAGAAACAAAAAATTGGGATGAGTTGACTCAAAGGTTCAAGGTAACTTTCACTTTTGAACACAAATCTCCATTGGTATTCGTATCCCTACAGGTCATTTGAACCAATATCTTTTCAGAAGAAGGGATGATGGAGGTGGTATCTGTGTGCAGTGCCCACAAAGCTTCTATGAGTGTCCATGAATTAATGGATTGTTACAATGTATATAAAGAAGAATACGATGAGAAAGATCCAAGGAATGTGCAAGTGCCAAAAAATAAGGGGGAGCATGTAGTAGAATGTCCATAGCTTGATTTTGTTGTGTACACACAACCAATAAAGACATAGAAGGTAAATATTAAGACAAAGGAAAAACCGAAATTTGCACAAATAGGAGATTATTGGAATGATGAAGTTGTGGAGAAGATTGCATATTTATTGTGCGAGTATCATGATCTATTTCCACTTACATTCACAGAGATGAAGTGGATAGTTGGGGAATTAGGAAAGATGAATATCCCTTTGAAATCAAAGGCTAAGACAGTGTGACAGAGACCCTACAAGTTAAATCCAAAGTATAAAGAGAAGGTGAAAGAATAGATAGATCGAATGTTGGAAGAAAGGATTATTGAACCAATGGTGGAATCATAATGCATAAGTCCAATGGTAGTGCAAGATAAGAATACATGAGAAATTAATATTTGTGTAGATCGAAGGAAGCTAAATGTTACATGTCTACATGGTCCATTTCCAACACCTTTCATATATGAAGTGCTAGAAAATGTAAGAGGGCAGGAGACTTATTATTTCATAGACGACTTCTCAGGATATCACCAGATAAGGATTGAGTAGGAAGACAGACATAAGACTACTTTTGCAACATAGTGGGGAATTTATCAATACAAAGTGATTCCTTTTGGACTGAAGAATGCACCTGTATTTTTTTCAAGAGTTGTTGCAACTTTTAAGGAATTTATTCATAAGTTCCTTGAAGTGTACTTAGATGATTGGACTGTGTTTAGTTTATTGAAATATCACATAGAAGTACTCAGGATAATGTTGGATAGATGTAGACAATTTCATATCTCACTAAACTTGAAGAAATGTATTTTCTGCGTGCCTTTTGGAATTTTATTGGGCCATGTGGTATGTACGCATGGATTATTAGTGTATCCTACCAAGATTGCAGTGATTTTGGACTTACAACCACCCACCTCAGTTAGAAAATTGAGAGAAACCCTAGGTCATACCGGGTATTAGAGGAAGTTCATTAAGGGTTATGAACATATTATCACAGCTATGGAGAAGCCAATGAAGAAGGAAGCTAAGTTCCAATGGAATGAGGATGTTCAGAAGGGTTTGGATACATTAAAGTAGAAATTAGTGACCACACCGATTTTGATCTTCCCATGCTAGAAGAAGGAGATCCATGTCCATATGGATGCATCGTCCATAGCTTTGGGAAGAATACTATCTCAACCAGGGGAAGGAGACATAACCTACCCAATTTGTTTTGCAAGCAAGAAACTGTTACTAGTGGAAAATAATTACACTACCACAGAATGAGAAGGATTGGCAATGGTATATGCACTACAAAAATTTAGACATTACTTGCTGGGTTCTCACTTTAAGATGTATGCAGACCACTCTACACTAAGATACTTAGTGAACAAGCTAGTGTTGGGGAAAAGAATATGTAGATGGTTACTGTTGTTCCAGGAATATGACTTTGAGGTTGTTGTGAAACCGATGAAGTTGAATGCAGGATCAGATCACTTATCACACATACTCTCAGGAGAAGATGAAAGGAATATAGATGACAACTTTTTGGATGTACACTTATTTGCAGTTAAAATGGTAGAGGACTACTTCACAGACATTTTGCAGTTTCTAGGTACAGGAATGGCCCCGTCAGACATGACCATTGCACAAAAGAAACAATTAGTTGTTAAAGAAACAAAATATCAGTTGATTGTAGGGAACCTATAAAATTTATGTGCAAATGGAACATTAAGTCCATGTGTATTAGATCATGAAATACCAATGATACTCTGAGAAGTGTGCAAAGGAATTTCAGGAGGACATTATGCAGGAAAAGCAATAGTGCAAAAGATTTTGTGTGAAGGCCTCTGGTGTCCCACACTTCATAACTCTGGTGGCCCACACTTCATAAGTATTTTAAAGAATACCATCAAGTATGCGATGTATGTCAAAGGGTGTGAAATCCATATAGGAGGGATGAGATTCATTTACACACACATGTTACGTTGCAAGAATTTGATAAATGGGAAATAAACTTTGTTGGACCAATCAACCCATAAATAAGAGGAACA
>SNQJ01S0010870.1:309166-325965 GCA_010110895.2 Picea sitchensis | reverse complement strand
TATTATTAATTAATAAAAAATTGAATGAATTAAATTATCTTAATTATTTATGATAAAAATTAACATAATGCAATACAATAACCTTCCATAGGTGATAGTTGTTCCTTCATGAGCTTAAAAAACTATGTAAAATATTTTAATAACCTAATTTTTTTATAAATAAAAACATATTATTATTATATAAATAAAAATAAATTAAAACTATATGTAAATAAAATAAAATTCTTGTATTTTTACAATTTACATTAATTATTAATACCTTTTTATTTGAACATTAATTTTAAAATAATTTTATTAACATAATTTCTTTTCAACCATTTTTAAAAGTTCCATCTTTCTAACTATTTATTTTAAATTATATTTTATAATAATAATAAAAAAAATTAAATAATTAAATTAATTTATAAAATCATAGAAGTTTATTAATATATCTTTTATGATAATTTTAAATCATATTTTATAATAAAAAATAAAATAAAAATCATAAAAAAAAAAATTAATTTATAAAATCATAAAAAGTTATTAATATATCTTTTATGATAATTTTTTTTTATGAATGGTATCTTTTCAAATAATATGTTAGAATGAATATTAATATATTTCATAGTAGGCTTTTCTATAGTGATTAAATTATTAATTTCACTCATTAAAGATTGATTTATTAGAGTCTTCAAAGGGAGCATGATTAGCTGAGTCGTCAAAGACTTCTTAAGGTAAGGGGAGATTAAGGTGGGTTGACATGCAAGCCCCAAGATAGACCTATTATTTAAGTTGCTCACCTCTTAGAATGGCAATGATTGCTTTGAACTCCTCCCCATACTAAATTGCAAGGAGGTGCTTGTCAACATTTAGTATGTGTTTTTCTCTTATTGATTCGTCAATCGGGTTTTGTTCTTCATCGAGTTTCTTCCACTTCTCCTACTCCAATGTTGAATTACTAGTCGTTCACTTCATATCCTTCATTTACCTTTCACACTAGTTAAGACCATCCCTCAAATTTCTCATTTTCACAAGAAGATAGTAAAAACATCAACTATGAGAAAGTGTAACTATGAGCACTTGGGGGGCAAAGGAAAAAACTTCCAAAAACTACTAAAGATTATCTCAACGATTCAATCTACAACCCAAAAATAGAGAATAATAATTATTAATAGATTTTTTAAATGCCACTTAACCTAGATTCCTTTGGTAATTTCTAAGTTGGATGAGACCAGGGTTAAATCCATTACATATATATGAAATTCACACATAGCAGGATGAACAACTAAAACTTTTCTCCTCCTTGGGGAAGGGGCGTAGGGGGACTAGTTGAACAAAGGTATTTAATCCTCCTTCTCCATCACATGCATGGGAATTGACGTCTGAAGGGAGGATTCACACCCATATAATTCTTAAACCACCTCCTTTCGGGGATGTAAAACTTTAGGCATGGGATGCATCACCAAGGGATAGGTTGGGGGTTCCCAAGTCCCTCTTACATCTATTAAGTTGCACTTCACCTTTGTTTACAATAGTAACTTTGTTCACTATTTTATTTAACTTTTATTTGATTTCTATTAGGAGATAGTGTGAATTTTCTGAGGGTAGAGGAGGACCCTTTGAATAAGTTTGGCTAGGCTTGGTTTCATAAGAATTTTTTTTTTCCTAATTGATCTAATGATAATGATAATGGACAAAACCCCCATAATCATTTTTTTTTATTCCATATTCAATAAACAATGTGACTATTTTGGGACCATCTAGGGTCTCCACCTATTATCCAGGAGGATACAAGAATGCTCACAGAGGTCTAGGAGGATTCAAAAAAGATCAAAATTTGACCATCTCAAATTCTCTTGAAAACTACATCATTGGATATAGCTCCACGATATCTTTCCAATGGTGCAAAAATTACCTCAAACAGAGCTGGTATGCAAAAATTATGATTGGTCAAAGTTCACGTCAAACCAGGCAAAAGTTAAAAGTCAAAAGGAGTCAAAGGTGACATGTGTCACCACCGCATAGGTGACACATGGCACGACCATACAGGTCATATGGTGATAATGAGGAAACACCCCAAGGTGCCATGTGGCACACTGTATGTCTGTCTAGGAAAAGGGACTTGGCGTCTGCATGGCACAAGTGGTCCAATTCTATGTTGACACATGGCAATTAAGACCTATGAGAGGCTTCCATGTGGCAGCCTCCCATCAACCATTTATGGATAAAGTTGTTCAAAAAAAAATTGGGTGTCCAGAGGATCGAACACATGACCTCCCATAAGTTTTCGCCAACGAACTTACCATCATGCCATCACATTGGTACTTAACCATATTGGGCACAACCTGTATTTAAAGTTGTTTGAAAGTTATATTGGTCGAGTAAAGGACTGAGGGATAATCTCTCGACCCTTGGTGCATATGGTTTCCAATGTAACCATGTGCTATATCCGCGAGGTGTTAAACTATAAGCTGCAAGTTATAATAACTCCAAACCATATATATATCGTATGTTATAACAAAAGCAAGGTTCACAAGGATTGAACCCTTGACCTCCTCCACATATTCCAAACAATTTAACCAATGGACAATTGACACCTTATGTTATGGAGATTTTGCCAAGTTTAGGGTTAAGTTGCCCAAGTTTCCACATGGAGGTTTGGCTTGCGACCTATTTATGGGCACGTGGACCAAGGCTTGCACACATCCTGAGGAGTGCATGGATACTGAGAGAGGGTATGGTATGGATGAATATTTTTTCATGCCAAGAGAAGAGCCAAGTTACAGTGTGTCTCGATTTGCATGCCATGAGATAGTTTGTCCGCATGTAGGAATGTTTATACATATTTTTCTCATTTTCTTGAAAGGAGTTCAATGGTGATGTTATTTTTGTGATAATATGTTTTATTTAGAAGTATTAGTACATATTTCCATTAATCAGTGCCATAGTGCATCATTTGGCATGTAAATAAGGTGAAATTGAGAAGGTCAAATTTATACTCATTTTTCTTGGAATTTCATAAGGAAATCAATGGTAAACTCTATATTTGAGTTTGAGCAATAGAGTTGAAGAGAGTCATTCAAATTGAGTTTGTAAGTCCATGTTGTAATGTAATTTGACATTTGAAATTATGGGGAGAAATATTATTGGTTGAAGGAAACTTTTTGAAGATGAAGTAAATTATGACATCAATATTGTATAACATGAGTTCTTTTATTTTTTGTTGTGTTATCTCAAAATTCTTTAAATTAATCATCATTTTATGAGATTTTGGATAATAAGCACATCATCATTTTTCTGTAAATAATTTTAATACGATCAAGAATTATTTTGAATCATGTTAGATGCTAAAATGGGTTTTTAAATATTAAGATTGGTATCTAAGAATTTTTATATCAATTGGTATCAAATCTAGTTTTGATGTGCATTTGCAAGTTGTTGATGTGACGAGTTCCAAGACTTAGTTTGGTGAAGGTTTTGAAGACTCTTGTTGAGAGGAAAAAACGAGTAAATATTTCATGAATTTAATGCTCCAAAAGAGCATTAACCGAAAAATTCAGAAGGAGAATTCTAAATTAAGGATGCATCTACAATCTATTGAGGAGGAGAAAAAAAAGTTGCAAGATCGAATGATATGTCATGAGGAATTCCATTGAGGTATTTTTCATGAGTTGGAAAAGAAGTTGCATACCAAGGATCAGATATTGGCACCATCAACGTCATTCCATAAATATTGGCAAGTAGAGAATGTAAATTCTCATATGAAAGAGAAACTAACTGCTTCAAAAGGAATGACTGAGAAAGATGATTCCTCATATTATTATTTTCCTCATAAATATGGAGAATGCTCAAGGATGACTGAAGTAAGGAGAACTTTAGATAAATAGGTCCTTCATAAGCAATTATTCTTACCTTCCATCCCAGGGAAATGTAACTTATGTAAGAAATCTCTAGGAAAAGGTGTGCATTCTAAAGAGGGAATGAAGACATTTCCCACTGGAAAGATAGATAAGAATATATGGTCTACATATCCATGTGCTTCCTATGGAATAATACCCATAATATGGATAAATTTCGAAGAAGACAATTAGTGCAAGAAAATCCATCCAAGAAGAAGGGTAAAGGTAAAGTTCATTTATCAAAGCAAAGGAAAAGGGGGAATGACAAGAAGGGATCGTGGTTCCAAGATGGGAACACGACACTCTACTCTTATTATGGTAAGAGTGGACATCAGATTGAGAAATGTTGGACACTTTATTCACACTTATATCCAAAGTAGAATCAGAAATATGTAAAGGCACTTGCAAAAAGACAAGAAACAGACCCAAGTGAAGTTCATAGTCTTGTTGAAATATTTGAAAAAGAATACTTCCTAATGGATGGTCTTAGTAGAGTGACATATAAAGACATCGATGAATGGTTTGTGGACAATGTCTCATATCTCCACATGACTGGGATGAGATTAACATTCCTGAATTTCTCAGAGATCGACACAGATTTCTATGTAGGATATGGAACTAGCACTAGACATGAAATAAGAGGGTATGGATAATGAAGATTCCATATCAAGTCGGGAGGATTTATGGGAATAGATCATATGTTATATGTTCCATATTTGAAAGAAAACCTAGTCTCAGTTTCATATTTTGAAGATGAATGATATGCGGTTGCATTCCAACATGGACAAGTACTCCTGTATACAAGGAAAGCTACTCAAGATACAATAATAGTGTTGGTGTTTGCAAAGAGAGGTTGTATAGGTTACTGGGAATACCTATAATATGGTCTAATGGTTTCTTCGATTTAACATCAAATTTTGTGTCAGATTCAACATCAACGTCAGAGGCATTGTCAGAGATAGGAAGTTTTGAGACTTCTTCTAGTACTAAGGGAATGATGAGTCCATGAATAAACCATCCATCGAAAGAGATATTTGTAAATATGTATATTTTTAAAATGAAAGATAATATGCATATGTAGATACCTTATATTTCTATTGTTGTATTAGAAGGCTTGTAAGCCACTCATGGTAGATTGTAAGAGTGAGAGGAATTTTGTAAAGGATTTCTATGTATCCACCTTATATATTATTTAAAGTGAGAGGAATATTGTAAAGGGTTTCTATATAGGCACTTTGTTATAGGAGTGAGAGGGACCTTATAAATATTTCTAAGTCTTTCGACAACAATGCAAACAATTGTATTGACTTGTTATCAGTTAAGGACTATATATGGACTGAATTGTCTAAGTTAACATTCTTATTCTAAAGTATAGAATGTGAAGGAACATAAGGATACAGGCGTTTGGAGCATGTAGATCAGAAAGCATGAGGAGTATAGAAGTAATGTAAATCTTCCTAGAGTTTGTAAAGGAGAAATAATCTTCTTTGTAAAGAGACAAGAGGTATATCCTTATAAAGAGGTATACTATTTCTATGACATATTCAAATATATTATGTCATGTTCATGTAGATGTATACCTTGAGCAGAAACAATAAAGATAGTACATATGTATACACAAAATATTCTTGGAATTTGTTTTAAGGTAGGAGAGAAGAAATTGACAGGGAATTCATTTAGAGACTCCTACAGATACATCAACAGTACAAGAAAAAAGATTCTGAAATGGAAAGGCATAGATCAACATTTGACTTGGTTTCATATTGGTTGAGATAGACTATCTTCAATAGAGAAGGAGATGGTAGTGGATGTTGAGTACATGATTCAGATTTAGAGATTGTAGAGATTTAGTGAACAGATTTTGTTGTGAAGGAATCTATTATCCAAAACCAGAACTAGATTTGAACTAGTCCTAATTTCCAAAGAGTTAAGTCAGAGACATATTCCAGAGAAACATACAGAAGTACAATGATCTAGTATCCATAATCCAAAATCCAAAAGGAATATTTAGTCCCAAAATATTCAGCAAGGTAGAAGAGTGAAGAAGATTCATCATCACTAAGTTAATTCATAAGAGAATTACAGTAAGGTGGAAGATTGAGTAAGGGTTATCATCATTAAGTTGTTGAAATATTCATACTTTTGGAGGACCAAATTTTTTTTAGTGGGAAGGATAGAGGTCCAGGAGGATCAAAAAAAGCTTAAATTTGATCGTCTCAAATGCTCTTGAAAACTAAATCATTGTATAGATATCAATGATGGCTTTCCAACGATGCAAAAATCAACTCAAGCATAGTTCATATGAAAAAATTATGATAGGTCAAAGTTTAGGTCAAACCAGTCAAAAGTCAAAAGGGGTCAAGGTTGACATGTGTCACCACTGCAAGTGTGACAGATGGCACGATCGTACAGGCCATACAGTTTTGACATGGCAACACCCTAAGGTGTCAGGTGTCACAATATACATCTAACTGGGCAAGGTGACTTGGCGTACGCATGGCATAGGTGGACCAATTGTGTGTTTACATGTGGCAATGAAATACCAATGAGAGGTTGCCACGTGGCAGCCTTCCATTGGCAATTTGTGGATAGCATTATTCAAAATTTTGTTGTGAGTCTGGAGGATCGAACCTGTGACCTCTCATAATGTTACACCAATGAACCTACCATCACACCATCACATTGGTACTTAAATAATGGCCACAAGTTTAATTTAAAGTTGTTTTAAAGTTATATTGGCTGGGAAAAGGTTCAAGGGCTAAGCGCTTGACCCTTGGTGCATATGGTTTCCAATGTAACCATGTGCTATATCCGTGGGGTGTTAAACTATATGCCACAAGTTATAATAACTCCAAACCATATATATATCATATGTTATAACAAAATTGAGGTTCACGGTGATCAAACCTGCGACCTCCTCCACATATTCCAAACAATTTAACCAATGCGTAATTGGCACCTTATATTATGGGGATTCTGCCAAATTTAGAGTTAAGTTGCCCAAGTTTTCGCATGGAGGTTGGGCCCGTGACTTATTTATGGGAGTGTGTACCAAGGTCTGCACATAGTCCAAGGTAGGAATAGATCCCAAGGAGGAGTTCATGTATCCTAAGAGAGGGTACAATACAAATGCATAGTTTTGCATGCCAATAGAAAAGCCAAGTTATGGTGTGTCTCGATTTGCATGCCGTGATGTATTTTGTCTGCATATAGGCATGTTTATACTCATTTTTCTCATTTTATCAAGAGGAGTTCATTGGGGATGTTAATTTTTTGCTACGATTTTGTCTTTAGAAGTATTAGTCCATATTTTCATTAATGAGCGCCATAGTGCATTGTTTGGCATGTAGAGAGGGTGAAATTGAGTCAATTGAGCATATGGTCAACTTTATACTCATTTTTCTCAAATTTTTGCAAGGAATTCAAAGGTAAACTCTATATTTGAGTTTGAGTAGTGAAATTGAAGAGATTCATTTAAATTGGCTTTGTATGTCCATGTTGTAATGCAATTTGACATTTGAAACTATGAGGAGAAGTATTACTGGTTGAAGGGAACTTTTTGAAGATGAAGTAAATTATGTTATCAATATTGTATAACTCAAGTTATTTTACTTATTTTTTTTATCTCATAATTCTTCAAATTAATCATCATTTTATGAGATTTTGGATAATAAGCACATCATCATTTTTCTGCAAATCACATCAATATGATGAATAATTGTTTTGAATCAAGTTAGATGCTAAAATTGATTTTTAAATATTAAGATTAGTATCTAAGGATTTCTAGATCAACCTCATTGTTATATGAAGTGCCAATATCCCAAGTTAGCTCTATTATTTATTTTCCTTTGGGATCAAAGAGGATTCCCCTAATGCACCAAGCACCCCTCAATTTTTTTTTATCCATCTTACCAAATATTTTTTTGATAAAATGTGTATTTTAAAATATATTAAGTAAACCATTTAAAAAAAATGGTGTGTCTCATATGCATACATACACAAGTTCAATCTCAAATAAGGAACCTAACCTAGACGATCCCCCATACATTGTCAACAAAGTGGATGAAGAGGACACATTCCCAGAGCTACATTAAGTATAAAATAAGTCAACAAATTGAAAACATCACCAAAATACCTTGCAATGTGACCAACATCAACTTGCGATAGAAACCAAAGGCTAAGCTAGGTCACAATCCTCAAATTCAACCACCATGATACAAAATATCACATCTTAAGTCATCACTAGGCCATAAGAGTGGATCCAACCCCACTAGACCTACCTAGATGAGTGTGTTCCATAATCAATTCCATCCCTTTATAAAACAATAACATCATGCTAGGGATCATTGTGAAACTAAATGGATCCATCTCCCATAATTGACTACCAATGTGTGAAAATAGGGCACATTCCTAGGGTTACAAAAAAAATTCAAAAATCTAGGTTGAAAGGAACTATAGGAAGTGTGAAACTATAGCTACATATGCCATAATTTGAAGGAGAGTACCTTGACAAGAAAACATCCTACCATCAAGTATGGGATTAACCATTGGACACACCATCATAATTGGATGCTATAGGAGACATCTAACAAATAAGAGATACCATGAGTAGACACCAGATGCAAGGTGTAGCCATGAGAAAAGAGAATAACTGTAAGGAACAATAAAAAGAAGATCATTCATTACCATAGGGATCCTCAAATTAAACCCTTGCACAAACCACATCATAAGAAAAGGGCATTTTAATCACAAAACAAGTCTCTTCTCCACACTCTCCCACTACCCACATACCTCCTTGTTATGGTTTACTAGTATAGCACATTCTCCTACATTCTAAAGGTGACACACTACTAGGGTAACAACAAGGTATCCCACTCAAAACATAAGTCAAAGCTTGTAGGAATACTTGTTCGACAGCATAGGTATTCCAACAGAGGATGAACACCTTTAGTAACCACTCACAAAACTAGATCAAAGATCAACAAACCGATGTTTTGAGGTGATAAAACCCCTATGGGGAAATATCCAAGGCCCCAACCAATGCAGCCACTTGGAGTAGTTTATTAATGAAAAAGAAAAACATTACAGAGATATTTTACAATATTGTTTCTCATAATCGATCATCGGAAAATGACCCTCCATGATCTTTAAATAGAGATCATGGACCAATTGGGTGTTAATACATGGATCAACGTAGACGTTAATATATCAGATAATATGAACCGTTAGATCACTCTGTGTCAGGAACATATCGTGACCGTCATATTTCCTAACTACAAATGCATACTAATGCATATTAAAAAAACACACTAATAAATACACTTTTACCTAATGATACATTAGACCAAGTAGATCTCAACTAGATCCTATGTGTATAAATATCCTTAACATCCCCCCTTAAGAACAACTTGGTATAGGATTGAAGGATTCACAAAAGTAACACAATAGGAGAAGGAAGGAGGAATTAGATCCTATCCCCCCTTAATGACAACTTCCTAAACTCCTAAAATAGATCGAAGTTTAGAAAACTTCTCTTTTGTAAGAGACTTTGTGAAAATGTCTACAACTTGATCTTCCGTAGGGAAAAAGAGCACTTCAATAACTCGATCATGAATGAGATTTCTAATAAAGTGCATGTGTATCTCGATGTGTTTTCTACACTGATTTTGAACTAGGTTTTTGTCAAACTTGATGGCACTTTGATGTCACACCAAAGGCTATTCAGATGTTGTTGCTGGAATAAAAAAATACGAAAGGATCTATCAAAGCCATAAGGCTTCCTGAATTGCATTTACCATTGTTCGGTACACTACTTCTGCTGAAGAATGTGCAATATATTGTTGTTTCTTACAGACCTAAGTGAGAGGTTCTAAACCAAGGATGAAAATATAACCTGTAGTAGACTTCTAATCATCAGGGTAACTAGCCCAATCTGAATCAGTGAAACTAACCAATAAAGGAGTTCCCCTGGAACTCTAATATATCCCAAATTGAACAGTACCCTGGACATACCGAAGTATCCTTTTAGCTTCTTTCCAATGGATTTCATGGGGTGTTTGAATATATCGGGCAACAAGACCAACAAAAAAGGAAATGTCAGGATGGGTATGAGTAAAGTATAAGAGGCTACCACCTAACTAATGCAACAAAGTGGCATCAAATTTGGGAGAAGCACGTGTGGCAACAAGATTGAATCCAGACTGGAAGGGAGAGGGGGTTGGTTTACAATATTCCATGTGGAAGAAGCAAAGAAGGTCACAAACATACTTATATTTGGAAAGAAAAATCCCTTCATTGGTTTGAAAAACTTGGAGGCCAAGGAAATAGTGAAAAAATCCTAAGTCTGTCATTTGAAATTTCTTCTTAAGGCTAGTTTTCACACAGTTTAAAAGTTTTGAGTCACTACCAATAAGGATAAAGTCATCAACATAAAGAAAAAGGATTGTGAGATGAATTCCTACTTTCTTCGTATAGCCATTAGGATCATAATGACATATGGAAAATCTGGTGTCAATAAGAAAGTTGTCCATTTTGGCATACCAAGTTCAAGGAGCTTGCTTAATACCATAAAGATATTTATTAAGGTGAAAAACAAGGCTAGAGTCATTATGGACATAGCAATGAGGTTGTTCCATGTATGTTTCTTCTTGCAAATCCCCATGTAAGAAGACATATTTAACATCCATCTGTTGGACCTCTCGTTTATGTGAGGCAACAAAGGAAAGAACAAGGCAGATGGAATTGATTTTGGCTATAGAGGAAAAGGATTAATTATAGTCAATTCATTCAACTTGGGAAAATCCTTTGGAAACTAACCAAGCCTTGTGTATTTCAACACTTCCATATTATGAATACTTAGTTCTATAGATTCCAAGTATCATTTTCCATTAAAGAATGACACTCTCCATTCATTGATGTATCCCAATCTAGATGACATGAAGCTTCTACAAATGTCTTTGGATCACGAGTCTTTGAAACTTCATCCAAAAGAAAAGAGGCTTGCTAGAATTGTGAACATGTCTGACACTGATATGAAGGATCACCGCCAAGATCACCAACTACTTCTCGTGTTGAATGAGACCATTTGGGAAAACATGGTGTTGGTTCAGGTTCAGGTTCAATGAACTCATCTGAAGGAAGGTGAGTAGGAGGAGGTTGATTTTCATCTTCATTGTCATCATCTAAAGAAGAAACTAAAATAGGAACAGAAGAAGACACAAACACAAAATTAGGTTCACAGGACAAGAGATTTTCATCAAATTTAACATCTCTTCTAGTAATAAATTCATTACAATGTGGCTGAAGAAGTTTGTAACCTTTGACATCTTAAGAATAACCAAAAAATATACACTTCTCACCTTTAGGTTACAATTCTTTCCTTTTATCATTAGGAATATGAGCCCATGTTATACTGTCAAATACATGGAAGTGACTTACATCGGCTTTAATTTTAGTCCATGCTTCTTCCAGTGTTATATTTTTAAGATCCTTTGTGGGAGTGTGATATACTATGTAATTTTCACAGTTGATGGATTCCACCCAATACTTTAGACTTAATCCTTTAGATTGGATCATACAATTAGCCATTTATTTTAATGTGCAGTTCTTTCTCTCAACAACACCTTTTGTTCGTAGTGTATATGGAACAATGTGTTGCATTTGGATTCCCTATGTAGTGCAGTAACTTATAAAATTATTGTTCACATATTCTACTCCACTATCTATTCTTAACCTTTTAATTTGATGTCCAAATTGTTTGTATACAATGGCCTTGTAGGATAGAAACTTGTCAAAAAATTCACTCTTAAGTATTCAGAAGTAAACCCAAGAACGTCTAGAAAATTCATAAATGAATGTTAAGAAATACTTGCACCCAGAAAAACAAGGAGATGAAAGTGGACCACACAAGTCACTGTGAACAAGATGAAAAGGGCTCGAGGCGTGCCAAGAGGCACATTTTTCAAAATTGTCCCAATGATGTTTGTCGAGAAAACAAATGGAACAAACACCATCTCTGCATGAAACAAGAGGAAGACCAATCACCATTTGTTGATTACATAGTTGCTACAATGAGTGATAATTTAGATGACCAAACTACTCATGCCAAAGTTTGCTCAAGTCATCACTATGAGCAACAAAAAATAATGGAAAACGTGATTACCCAAAGATGTCAAACTTGTACAACCTGGTAATATCATCAACAATTCTAGTTGCAAGAGCATGCTGAGGATCTTTGAGATCCTTGATTACAACTTAGTGAGGTCAAAACTCTACAATTTTACCTTCGCCTGGATGGGTGATTTGATATACTAATAGAAGACTACATGAAAGACTTGGAACACATAATACATCATTCAAATGACTGTTATCTACCTAAATTTGTCATATCCTAATGTTATCTCCTAAAATAAACTTGTCATCCACTTTCATTTCTAGGTGATAACATAGTCATAAAAAAGTGTTTTTTTTTTTAATTTTTGTGATCTATGATCTCCAGGCATAGAGAATAAATTGTAAAGTCCCAAATAAGTCAATTTGACATTTACTGTTTTCAAAAAGTCAAAGAAGATATTTTCGACAACAAATGTTGTTTTAAAACTGAGGATAAGCTGTCGAAAATTCAAGCTTTCGGCAACAAAACTACATTCCAAAAGACAGGGGAGATGACGAAAGTACATAACAATGTTTTAGATAGCACATCAATTGAGCCTAAATGTGGATTGAAGGACACATGCCATCAGCACATAATGACCGCTTAAGCAGATTTTTGGCATTATCTCACGTTCTCTGCCACCGTTTATGTAAATTATTATGCAGATCGTGTGAGGCTTTCAAAGTCTCATCATTTCAAAAGACTGTTCATCCATCATTTCACTCATTCCCGAATCTTGTCTACATCACCCTTATGGTCATCATTCAAATTCAAACCCACAAATTTTGAATGTCTATAAATGATGCTTCTTACCATCGTTTGAGCATCCATAGTTCATCGCTCATCGCCAACATTTCCTTTCCACTGGTAATTTTTCTGTCTTTTGATTTCTACAGAATTAACGTGTGTTATGCAGATGGGTAAGAAATGAGGTGGTTCACTCCTCAGGAAATAATTGGATAGCATACAGTTTCTACAGTCTCATCCAAAGATATGTCAATATTTATCAGACGCGGGCTGTCTCAATTATGTGGAAAATTTATAGGAAGGATACCACCATGGTATCATAGAAATTTTTTCAAAATCCTATGATGGAAGCAAGGCCACAATTGGCCCTTTGGAGATACAAGTCGATGAAGAAACCATAGATTCTTCTACAGGCATGCCAAAGACAGAGAAAAAATGGTTCAAGACCACAGTCACCAAGAATCTGGATTTCAGACCCTATTTAAACCTGAATTCCAAGACATCACCTGGAACAGGGAGATTCCCACTTCTTTTCTAGAGGAGAAGTGGCAGGTTCTTCTCAAATCCATACAATTATACAAAACTGCAAAAGGAAGGTATCACAGGGCCGTGATGTATCATTTCAATTTAATGGACCATTTTATAGGTAAGACACCATTAAATCTACCATTTTATTTCCACAAAAGTCTTACTAAGATGTGCAATAGAGTTCCAGCTGAACAAGACAACATTCAGAATTCCCTTTGTCATTTTGGTCTGATAAAGATCATCATTGTAGAAGAATTAAGGAAGAGAGACAGAACATGGGAACACTTTCTGTTTTGGGGAGGTTTTCAGTTAGAAAATCAACCTAACAAAGGAAAAAAGAGATCAAGCAAAAGGTCACCAAATCCTCAGATAAGTCTGAAGAGAAGGAGATCCATCAACCTTGACCTCCCAGAAGAACCAGCGTCCAGCTCAAGAGTCAAGAAGGCAAAAAAGAAGTTGATTTTCAAGGAAACTGTAGAGCAAGTTTCAACTCAGCAGAACAAGAAAACCAATGTGCTAGACCTACCTTACTCAGACTCTAATTCTAAGCCAAATAAAGAAGAAGTCCCTGCTAAGCAGAACATAGATTTGTTTATGGAGCTAGCACCAGAAAAAGAGATGTTCACAGGTTATGTGGAAGGTGAAACCTCAAGCAACAAAAAATCAAAGAAATCAGAGAAGATTAAGGAGTTGAAAGAGATAATAGCACAGTAGGAAGTGCTAGAAAGGGAGATAAAGGCTAGATATAAGACTTTATCAGAGAATTTTGCAGAAACCAATGCAGCTTTTGAAAAATTGGCACTTGAAAGTGTAAAGTAAAAGAATAAGAAGAAAAATATCACAAAAGATTATAACAACTTATGGTGGTTAGCCAAGCGTTTGAAGAGAAAAATAAAAAATTTGAAAGTAAGAATTGCTACACATCAAGATTTGCAAGTTTTGGCATAGGTCATTGTAAATTTGCAGGGAGATTAATTAAGACAATCAAGGAGAAGACTTATTTTTTATTTGATTACCTTTTTGGTGAACCCAGGCTTTTCGCTAGCATAATCGACATAATAACATATAGTTAGCTACCGAAAATCAGGGCTTTCGACAACTAGCTTGCATTTTTTAGGACAAAGGAGTTGCTGAAAGTGCAGGCACAAGAAGAATGATAGTATTTTTTCTTAGATCGAATATTTTCGTTGCCAAATCATTTGAGGAAGGTTCGAAATGAATGATAATATTAAAATGTATTAAGATTACCCTCTTCTTCAAATTTTTGAGGCTTATACAAAGGATAATACAGTAAAAGGTTATCCAATTTTTGTTAAATATTTTCCCAGCTGTCAAGGAAGGATTCCGAGTTACCTTATCATCTCCTCGAAGACTGTTGAATATGACTGAAGATGTTTAAGACAAGATTATGATAAGGGTTTGACCCCTTAAGACAGGATTTGATCCTACTTTCTTGTAAACTGTTTTGATTAATACTATTCTTAGTATTTCAGATCCTCTTTGATAGGATCTTAGATTATGATGTAAAGTCTATAAATCTTATTCTTTCAAATTAATAGGGGTTTGAATTTGAGTTCTTCTATGCTGTTACTATAATAGAGACTTTTTCTTAATATATCAAGCTTGCAAACTTCTTTCATTGGTGTTATCAGACCTCTTCTTTCTTATATGTTCTTACTTATGAGTTGAATGCAATTCTCTGTCTATGCTTATTTAATCCATAGGTGACTGTCATCTCACGATCTGATTGCTAAGCAAATTATCAGAAGTGGTTATGCTAGTTTCTAGACCCATCATGCTTATTGTTTTATATATGTGTGATCTGGTTAAGTGATTAGTTTATGTTCTATTTGATACACAACCTGCCTGATTGCATCTCTTGAGAGCCTTGTATTGTTTGATATCCCTAGACAATCTTGAATACACAGTCCAGTTAATTAGATATTCATCTTGATCCAACCCCACACCCAGTATTGAGTGAATCATTACAAAAACAGTTACGTTACCAGGCATCTCTGAGATACAAACTAGGAGAGTTTCCTGGAGTGATAACACCTACCACACTAACAGATCTATCGTCACCAACAAATATTTTCTTAGTGTTACATTCATTTAGAGTGTAAAATATGGCTTTCTTCCAAGCCACATGATAAGATGCTCCAGAGTCAATAAGCCACTCATGAGAAGAAGAAGTAGAAGTTGCACTGAAGGAAAAACCATAATTAGAAAGTGCATGTCCATGAGAAGAAGAAGAAGAAGAAGAAGAATCATTATTGATGTTGTGCTTCTTTACCTCTGCTTCTAAAGCTGCCATCTTCTTGAAACATTTGGACTCATTATGACCATCTTTCTCACAAAAGTTGCAATGTCTATCAATCTTCTTATTTTTAGATTTTTCTCCTTTGTCACCATTAGGAGTTGAATCTTTCTAAGTGGGTTTGGGATCCTTGTTTTAATTTTTGTTGTGGCGAGGATGTTGCTTCTTGGGATTCTTTGATTTATCTTTCTGTTGGGCTACTAAAGATTTGTTGGAGCTACTTGTAGTGCTGATCACTCCAAGTTGTACAAGCTTATATTTCTCTCTAGTCAAAGCACCACAAAAGGACTCAAGAGTGGGTTTTGATAAGATTTACCTAGATCCTCTCTCATGGCATAAAATTTAGATACAAACACATAATATGCACTACCTAGCTTAGAAAGAATAATATAGATGCAACTCTCTTCCTCCATTTTTATGTTACACTCTTCACATAAAATTCTAAGTGTTTTAAACATAGATATACAATCTTCAATGAAAGAAAAATCATTTGGATTTAAAGTCAATATCTGATTTTCTAAATGATGTGCTCAAATAATATTGTGTTTACCAAACACATATTCAAGTTTTTCCCAAGCTTCATCGGGGCCATCAATTTCTTGAAGGTTTAACCTTAAATCATGAGATATGGACATTTCGATCAATCCAGATTCTTTGTCATTCCTACTATCCCATTTGACTTTCTTTTCATTGTCAATGGGTTCTTTTTCCTTTCCCAAGGTAATATGGTACAAGTCTTTATTTCTTATTAAATCCTCCATATGGGATTTCCATTGAAAGTAGTTGGTGTTGGTAAGAAAATGATCACTGGAATAATACATATTAAATATGAAGATAATATGGATTTAAAAACTGAAATTAATAATCTGGATGGAAAGATCTCGAAAAAACACACGGTTTAAAAAAAAAAGGCACTTAAAATAGACTTCAAATTTGAAAGTTATGCCCTTTAGAAATAAAAAAACATAAAAAATAACCAAAGAGCCATGTGACCAATAGAAGTTGTTCCACGTGGTCATACCCCTCCAAATAACCCCACTTTTACAAATAAGTTTCTTGATGAAGTGACCCACTTTTATAAATAGAAGCGGGGATCACTTTTACAATGAAGTTACTTTATAAAAGAAAGTTTCATGAAAAATAAATAACTTTAAAATAAAATATTAAATCTACTTAT
>SNQJ01S0010870.1:267858-309156 GCA_010110895.2 Picea sitchensis | reverse complement strand
GTAGGCATTTTGTTTGTCAAATTGTTGGACCCAAGTCAAGGTTTATTAGTCTCAACAATGAACCTTAATTTGGGTTCACAACTTTGAAAAAGAAAAATTACCTCTATAGAGGATGTGGAGAATAACCTATTTAAATCTATTTCAGAAAAAATATATTTTTTAAATTAGTGTTTTTCAAATTTTTAAGTTAAATCATATTTTATAATTTTTAAATCTCAAATTTTAAATATCTACAACATTATTTATCTTCGTATATTTATAATGCTATCTATCTATGCATCATTTGTTTTTCCCCTATTTCATTTTAAATGTTTATAGGGATGTAAGTTTCCCTATCATGTTGCTCTGGCAGGAAGAAAAAATATAGGATTTATATATTTTCATGAGTATGAGTCAGATTAGATGCTAACTGACGCAGAGGAGTTACTCATGAATGTAAAGAGCGTTGTGTTGGCATCCGAACAACCATCTCATTTTGTCGATTTTTAAAACTCAAAAATTGCAAAAGATTTTTTCTATCCACTTCTTGGCATGTATATACGTCATATTGATTGTTCCTAGTGAGTACAATTGTTCATTAGTTTTTTTTAATTCATATTGCAGATAGTTATATCGTTTTCACCCTTTTTCAATTTCATGACTGTAAAGCATGAAATTGAAATCTTTTACATGGTCATTGACTGAACCCTTAGAGCATTTCCCCCTGTGTATAAGTTAAAAGATTATTTTCTTTAATTGGGAATCTAAAATCACAAGGTTTTCACCATGTTTCATTGGTGGATACACGACCATGTTAAAATTTGAAAAAAAAATTCATAACTTAGGGCAAAAAATCAACCCTATATCGTATTTATTTGATTCTTTTAATTAAACCAAACTTTAGAACTATGACATGATTTTTATCCTTGGGAAAGTTTGGTTATATGTTTTCCCCTACCAGATGATCTAAGTGTTTTCATTGGATAGCCTTCGATGCATTGTCAACTTATGACGTTGTGTAATGCCCATTCAATGAATTGATCAATTCATTGTCCTGTTAATCATGACCTCGCTCATCTATTTATGTTTTCGTTTTCGGTATAGTCCTTCATGACTAGAGGATAGGTTTTTGAGGATGAATTTGATCTTTCCATCCTTTGGTTCTTCATGGTTAATCAAACATAGAAGTGGGAAATCATGGTAGCATATTTTCAAACCCTCAGTTTTCGGCACACCGCTAGCTATGCGAATTCAGTTGTTTATAGGTTTGGGTTTGTTCCAGCACAAAATTCTTTGTTTTGTGTTTTCTAGTACATAGATCACACACAAATGGCCCCTGTGGTTGGAGTAGAGACGAATCAATCACAAGCATTGTTATCTCATGATGATGTTGGGGGTGACCTGGTCTAGTCCGATTGAGTGAAATTTATTCATTCATTCGAGGGTTTCAATTTAGAGGTTGCAGAGGCATTTGCTAAAAAGTTTGATGGAAATAAAGCCAAGATATGTGACATTCAGTTACAGGTCAGTGAAGAATCAATAGCCGAGGCAACTGGTTTTTCACAGGAAGGTAATCGATGGTTTAAAAATATAAAAATAGTTGGCATTATGTGGCATTCTCTGTTGGTGTCCAAGAAGTCACGTTACATTGTGAAAGGTATGTCGATAGAGTTATTTAAAACCCGCTCACATGGTTTATTATTGATTATAAATCAATTTATTACTTGTGAATGGTGTTATGGATTGGTATTACTATTTCACATACGTTTGCTAATGATTTTCCAAGGGTTCAAGTTGAATTTACCATTCTACTTGCTTAAGAGTCTGCAAAAAATGTAAAAGTTCTATCAGAGGTCGAACCCTAACCCCGAGTCTAGTTTGTTCCAACATGGTTTTATTGACATTTTAGTAAATTTCCACTTGGTGAACACAGGGGATACCTGGAAAGGTTTTATTTTAAGAAATGGGTTATTCCTTCACAAATTGATCCTGATACCCAATTACCTTAGGGTGTTGAAGAACCCGTGTTTCCAAATTTTTTGTCTCACTCTCTCAGAGATTTTTGAGTTGACGTTCAAATCCAAAAGGACTATGTCTTTTCGACTCATGATCCAACCGAGTTCCCTCCTTTGACCGAAATGACTTCTAAAAGACGTGAATTTATTCTGAAGAAACCTTTGGAAGAAGTCCTTAGTCACTTAAGAAGCAGGTCACCAAACGTGCCTGGTCATTCACAGCCTTAGGATTTAGTGGTTAATAACAAAATTAAAATAAAAGAGAAATAAATTAGACAACATCTTTGTGACATGGATTTTAAAAATAAAATGAGTGGTCGGATTTTGTCGAGAATGACAAGAAACAAATATCAAAATCAAGGAAAGCCCGTTCTGACAATTGTTATAGAAGATATGAATTATGTCGAAGATATAAGCCTGGATTCCACCAAGGATGGTTCACCGCAGTATGCTTTAGTTTCAAATCTCCCTTCATTTCTTAGGGAATGTGAAGGATTTATAGTGATCCAGAATGATTTGAAAACTATGATAGCACAGGAGAAACCTCTAAACTCATACCACAAGCAATCTCTACCAGATCTGGAACATGTATACTACGATGAGTGCTTCACATGGATTCAAAGATATTATTATGACATCCTATACTTTCAAGCACATCTTAACTAGGTGTTAGCTCTAAATAGAGATCTGGAAAGAGAAAATTGGGATTTGAGGTATGATTTGCAGAAAACTCCTCCTTGGGTGAACAAAAGATCCAAGAAATCTGGGGATATCATTATTAAGCACTCAACAAATGTCAATGATGTTATGAATTCAGAAATGAACGATTCCTCTTTTTCAAATGTTTGAATTGGTAAATAAACTCTTAGTTGGTTTTAATGATTTGATTGGTTTGTTAGAATATAATTTATTTTCATGTTTTTTTTTAGACTGGCTACAAAATCGTAGATTCTGTAGCTTGTCTTGAATTAATTTATGAGATTTTTTTTTAATTAAATTTTCTTTTTATTCTTTTCAGGTCTTAAGAAGGAACAAATTTCAAGCATTGTTGGAAGAGTGAAAGATCATGAGATACTTCTAGTTTGCAAATTGTTTCTTTTTCAAGCAGAAGAGAAAATTGTTTTATTGTTATAACAACGCTTGCAAAGTTACCATGAAACTGCTTTTATAAACCTAAATTAAGGATTTGATTTTAGAAATATATTTTTGAAGATTTGTCTCTATCCTTTGGATATGAGAAACAGATCAATGGTATGTTTAAATAATCATATATTCCTTGATAGTGGACACAGTGAAAATTTTGGGAACTTGGACTACAACAAATTTTGATTTTGAAATATAGGATCATACTTAACTATGGATTTCGACCTGTGAGTTAAGAGGTTTCATTTACATCAGAATATCAAAAATTTATGGTCTATGTTTTGAGTTATTTAAAAAGTGATTGATTATATGTTGTCCATATGATTAATTGTTGTTATCTGTATATCAAATTTGTTTCATTTTAATGGTTATGGAACCCATAATCGTTTTAGTTTCAGGTGTGGTTATATTTTGATGCAGATATTAAATTGTATTGAATTTATTCATACAATTTGAGTTTGCATAGATCTAATCAATAAATATGAATTTATTCTTTTGATGTAAATGATCATGAAAGATTCACCTGATATTAATTATTGTCTGTCCTATAATCTTAAGGAGATTATAATCGTCAGGGTGGAGGTGATTTCATTTTATGCTATTGTGATCTTGAAAATTATACAATTTGCTTGCATCAGATTTATCTTGGCAGACATGTTGCAGGGATAGCTTGGTACATGAAGACATAAATTTGTTTCTTTTTTTTTAGCATTGGGTGGTTATAGGCTAGTTCTTTTCATTTCCTTTTACTATTTTCCTATTGATTGTAGATTCATCTTCATACTTATAATTTTAATTATCTAAGTCATATCTCAATCGTCTACATTCAATTCGTTTTCTGTTTTGAATTTTAGTATTTTTCGCTTGTAAAAGTAGATTAGTAATTGATTTTACTTCCATTTATCATTATTTAAGATTTGTTCTCCTTATACGAACCTGCCTTTCAAGGTTTTCAATAAATCTTGCAATTTTTTATTTAATAATGTATATGATGTATATAAGTATATGACAATATTTAGTTAGGTTAGATATTTTATTTTGTAATTTAGATCTAGGCCAGCAGAGCCATAAAACCCATTAGGGTAAGCTACTTTAAGCAACTTGGGTTACTTAAACAACCCTGAACCGAGAATTCCCTTCTGGTTGGCGAGTGGTCAATATCGCCTGTCAACAAATGATGCTAGAAGGAGGGACTCCAAGTCATTAATGGCCTGAGGAGGTCGAAAGACATCGCCAAATAATCACTCCCAAGTCGTAACTCATAGTCGCTTAGACTCTATTGTTGTACCTGATCCAGCCACTACGTCTGAAGCCCAACCTAACATTTTCATTGAACTTATGACATTGATTCCTCAAGGAATTGATGTACAATAAATTATCCTTAATTATATCCAATCAATAATAAGAACCCATGGTGCATTCTTCAAACTTAGATAGTTTGGTGAACAGTTACATCAACCCCTTGATTTTTCCAATCAAGAAGAATATCCTCTTGCCATTGGTTCGTCCAATCACACATTGTGTGATATCATTACTGATCCAT
Source organism: Picea sitchensis (assembly GCA_010110895.2). Lineage (NCBI taxonomy): Eukaryota > Viridiplantae > Streptophyta > Pinopsida > Pinales > Pinaceae > Picea > Picea sitchensis. Next base: position 304,476 of record SNQJ01S0010870.1, on the reverse strand, counting down.
TTGAAGCACTAATCCTAGATTTTGTGGGATCTGGACTTCCTCCTTCCCCACCTAAACCTTCTCCACCCACTTCTGGAGGGGAACCCTCTCACAAAGATAGTTCTTCATCTGGACAATCTCAAAATTCACAAACGTCAGCCTAAATTACTAACCAGAATAATCCTGCTAGACCTTGGCTTGACCAAGATGATGTGGCGGTACATGGACCTCAACATCCTTTACCCAAACACCCTAAAAATGGTTACACAAATTTGACCCCGATTCTAAGAAATCAACCGAGGATCATATCAAAAAATTCATGTTGGTTGTTAGGATTAGAAATGTTGAACATGAAGATGTCGTGTGCATGCTATTCCCTTATACCTTTGAATCAAATGCCTCCACATGGTATTTTTCACAACAACCCCAAATTATTGTTTTCTGGGACAAGTTTGAAACCTTTTTCTTAGAAAATTTTGGGGATGACAAATATCTAGAAGTTCTAGTTATGGAATTGTCCAACATGAAGATGAATCCCAAAGAGAAATTCAAGGAATTCAATTAGAGATTCCATACACTTAAAATAAAATACCTACAAAATCCATGTCTACTGAAAACTTGATTATTGCTTACTCTGCTAAAGCTCTACATCATAATATAACTATATGGGTTAAAAGATATAAGAAAAACACATTATTATAAGATTTTGAGGAGGCATCTCTCATTGAAAATGATATTCTCAGTTTGAAGGATAACGCAAACACATAAGATGAATCAAATTCCTCTTCTAAAAATAAGATAGAAATTCTTACGAGACCTCATGCAAATAAGAAAGAACAAGAACCCTTAGATTTGGAGAGATTACAAAAAGCCTTTCAAAAATTATATAGTCAAGTTATAGACTTGAAAATATCTGTAAAGGGAGGATCTTCAAGTAAAGGAAATTATCGACCACCTTTTAGAAGACCGCTTCCAAATCCTCCAAACAAGTCAAATATCCCTACAAAAGGTCTGAATTTAGAAGGGTTACATGATTCTATAAGCCATATTAGACGGAACTCATGTTTCTGCTACTATCCCACCTCAAAATTAAAATGATGTAGATGAGGAAGACTCATCTCGCCCATTTTTTGGGCATATTTCCGACAGTATTTTCCAAGCTAATTTTGAAACTATCCATAAAAACCAACATCCATATAATACTCGTAGTAAATTTCAAAACACATCTACACCCGAGGTAAATAATAATACAATATCAAGACAATCGAGACAGGTTGAAACATCAAAAAATCAAGTTTCCTTTGATCTAGATTACGACCCTATTGAGGATGTTAAAATATTAAAAACAAACATATCGATTTTCAAGATTCTTAAATTCCCTCCCATCTCACAGAAAATGTTATGAAGCATAGTGAATAATGGTAAAAAGAAAGATCCTCTAGAAAAAAAATCAATAGAAAATGGCATTAATAAAATAAAGGATATTGTATCCCCGAGGTGTAGGACAGTCGGTGACGGAGTGTGTTGTTAAGCCACTCCGTGATGTTAAAGTCACCAGTTCGAAACCTGCGGGGAAAAAAAATCCAACCATGTTAAGGGTTGGTGTGGCTCAGGCCGGGTGCGATCCCCAGGTGATTTTGACGGCTTAGATGCCCCTGAGTCGCAGTTTCTCAAGCCACAGGTTAATCGCGTAGCCAACAGGTCCCGCACAAATTAACAAACAAAAAAAATAAAATAAAGGATATTGTGGAAAAAGGGCCACATGAGAACCATAATAAACAGGATACACTGGATAAAAGCATGGGAATTTTAGATAAAGTAACCTCATATACAAAATAAAAAAATCATCAAACTTCTTCTCCCACACCACGAAAAAATGTACCACCATTTCTGTTAACTTTTGAAATCTTCAACAAAAATGTGCATAATTGTATGGTGGATTCTGGGGCTTCAGCAGATGTAATGCCTTTGTCTGTTTTTCAAAATATCAATGCTAAAGTTAAACCTTCTAATTTGAAAATTATTCGGTTGGACAGAACTAATGTCATAGTGGTTGGTGAGCTTAAATATGTATTAATTAAATTACCATCTAACCCAAAAGTGCACCAGGTAATTGACATAGTAGTCACTGATTTTCCAAACGTATATCACATGTTCTTGAGTAGAGATTGTTTTGAACAATTGCATGGTTATTTCAGAACAAATTGGTATCATTTATGGTTACCAGTAAATGGTCAGCCAAACAAGCTTAGAATTAATAGGGAATGTTATCTGAAATACATTGTTACAAATATAAATGACTCAAATGAACCTTTTACCCCCAGTGTGAATGCATCATAAATTCAAGGTATGAATACTTTGTTTGGGAATTTTGTGACTGAAATATCTACTATTACATACCCAAATCAACAATCTGAAATATCATTCTGTACTCAGGCATCAACTTCTAAAAATGATGTAAATATTGTAAATAATTGCGAGAATGATGAGATCTGGTCTTTATACTTTGATGGGTCTAAATATCGTGAAGGAGATGTTGTTGGTTGTGTATTGATAGAACCCAAAGGTAATAATACATTCATTTCTTGTAGATTAGAATTTGAGTGTACAAACAATACAACAAAATATGAAGCTCTCCTGCGGGGACTCAAGAAGGTCATAGACCTTGAAGTCCAAAGCTTAACAATATTTGGTGATTTTGAAATTGTAGTTAGACAGGTGAAAAATGTTATTCATTATTTTTCACCTCACCTAAATAACTACTAGATGGAGGTATGGAACTTGATTAATAAATTTCTCGCTTTTAACATAAGTTCTATTCCTAGGTCTAGTAATTATGAAGTAGATTTATTGGAAAATGTAGCATAAAAATGATTACCTGTTGAAGGCTTCTCTCCTAATGCATTTTCTGTTGAATTAATGTTTAGGCCACAAAACCCCGACAATATCACCAATTGGTGAGTTTTCGACAATGATCAACTGATCATAAATTTTCTGCATATGGAGGACACTTTCTGAGATGCTGTAATTGATGAAAATACTCAGAACGAAAATCTCCATGATTTTTCGGTAATATCTGATCCTTGTTCGGCTGAAACACCATCTGACTTGGTAAATTATAGCCCTAAATCTATCGTTAGATTATAAAAGTTTTATGATTTACATGAAAATTTTAGGGGAGTAGTTAACTGTAAAATGAACAATTCCTCGTTGCAATATGAAACGTAAATTTAGGAACACATGATAACCCCTAGAACATTAAGTTCGGAAAAGGGTGTTCTCAACAAGAAAAACATGCATTCATTAAATTTTTTAAGGAATTTAAAGATGTATTCTCTTGTACAAACGATGATATGAAAACATTTGATCCAAACATAATACAACATGTGATCCCCATTAAGCCCCAAACCCAACCATTTCAACAAAAAATTAGGAAAATGCACCCTAAATTAGAACCTACAGTAAAAAAGGAACTAAATAAGTTATTAATAGAAAATATCATTTTTCTTGTCCGGAATACCCAATGGGTATCCAACTTGGTCCCGGTAAGAAAAAATAACGGAGAAATATCACTCTATGTCAATTTCTATAACTTAAACCTAGCCTCTAATAAGGACAATGATCTCATCCCTTCAATGGAACAAATATTCCAACATATAGTTGGTTCTGAAAGGATATCCTTATTGGATGGTTTCTCGAGGTACAACTAGGTCCTTATGTTTTTGTTAGATCAGCTAAAACCCACATTATGCACCCCTTGGGGCACTTATGCTTGTGAAAGAATGTCTTTCAGACTAATTAATGCTAGAGCCACCTTTCAAAGGGAAATGGATATTGCTTTTTGCGGCCTTATCAATCAGTCTGTTTTTTTTACCTAGATGATGTGACTGTCTTTTCGAAGAATAAAAAATATCACTTTTCACACCTCAGAGGTGTATTAGAACATTGTCGTAAGTTCAGTATTTCATTAAACCCCAAGAAATCACTTTTTGCGGTAGACGTTGGTCGACCTTTCCATAATTCATAGGGTGTCTTATCATTGTTAATTCCAATTTTCCCTTTGTTCAAAATGTAAATTGTAGTGTAAACTACTTTTCTTCAAAACCTGTCTGATAGTATTGCCTCATTTAACATTGTTCTAGAAATATTTTATACGTGTCTACTTTTCCTTTCAACCACTCCATTTCATTAAGGAGTTCTTGTTGTTGAATAATTTATTTTTATTCCATGAGTTTCACATAATTCTTCAAATTATTTAGATGTAAACTCACCTCCATTATCTGACCTTAAAATTTTTATTTTCAATTCAACCTCATTCTCAACTAACTCTTTGAAGGATTTAAACTTTTCAAGTTCTTGAGATATATTTTTAAGAAAGTAAACCCAATTCATTCTAGTATAATCATCGACAAGTAACATAAAATAATTTTCTCCTTGTAGAATTTTGTTCTTGTTGGTCCAGAAAGACCTATATGCACAACTTGCAATGGTTGGATGCTTGATATTCCTTTCTCTTGAAGTTCACCTTTCATTTTTTTCCAGGACGACACTTCTTACAAACTATGTTTGAGGGTTTTTTTATCTTTGGAATATCCCTTAGTGCTTGTTTGGTGTTTATTTTTACTAGGTTGTGAAAGTTCATATGGACCCTTCTTTTTTCCACAACCAAATTTCATCTGTCTAACCCATGAAGCATTTTTATCCATCAATATTATCAAGAATATACACATTGTTTTGGGTTCTGATTGCTTTTGCAACTAGATTTCTTAAATTTTCATTTTTTATCTTACATTTTTGGGAGTCAAAAGTAAGAGTGTGTTCTTGATCACAGATATGGCTAACACTAAGAAGATTGTACTTCAAGTATTCAACACACATAACCTTTTCTACCTTAACCCTTCCATTTTCAAGACTAAGAGTGGGCTTTCCAACTATATTTGAAGTGCCAATTTATCCAAAGGTAACTCTTCCTTCATTATTCTTCAAGGTGATAAACATTTCTTTATCTCATGTCATGTGAATTGAGCAACCACTTTCAATGTACCAATTATCCCTATTACTTTGTGCACATATTGTAGCTTGTATGGACAAGTATTTTTCTTTATTTTGTTCCCTACGTTCTTTATTTCTTTCCATGATTGTTGGGGTTTCCTCTTTCTGATTTTTCCTGAAATAACTTCTACAAAAAGTTTCTATATGCCCACAATTTTCATAGTTATAATAGATAATGTTATAAGTTAGTAAAGGGGAAAATGAGTTCTAAATTCTCCTTGGGAATCCATAGAAATATTTTTTGTTCTTCCTCATGTAACTACCGTTTTCATTTAATCTACAATATATAGCTTTATGGCCAAAAATATTACAAGAGTAACAATAGCCAAGAAAATTATTTTGGTACCGGATTGTATGAATCCATATTGATGGAAAAGTCTTCTTGATTATGTCTTTGTGAGGAAGATTTGTCTCTTATGGGACATTTTGTTCTTCCCTCCTCTTTTCTTCAACCATGATAGGATTTTTTAGCACATTGGAATAACTCTTTTTTTTCCATCACTTGCCTGTTTTGAGGAGGTATGATCTTCTTTAGCAGTTGCCTTCTTCTGATCACTATATCCAAGACCAGTCTTGTCAAATGGTGATCTTTGATAGTTACGGATTTCATCTAGAGTTGTAGAGATATTTTCAAATTTCATGATGATATTTGATATTTTCAACTCATTTTTTAGACAAAGTATTTCATATTCTCTACTACAACATACATCTTCCTTTTGTTTTAGCTGAGCTCTCAAAATTATTGAATTCTATTTTCCTCTTCAGCTTGAGTTTTTAGGCGGATGATAATTTTTCTAGTTTCGTTAGAGATTTGTTTTGTACATAATATTTATTTTCCATAGTTCTTTTACTACTCCTTTTGTATCCATTTCTTGTTCCTTAGTCTCTCTATTTCATTTATATTACGTATGAGTTCTCCTTCAAGATCCACTTCTACGTCAATATCAAGATTATCTTCTTATTTAAAATGTGTGCTTCTACTTTCCAGTTCATCAGTATGTGTGTCTAAGGTCATGAAGATAATTTATTTTGTTTCTCTTTCACTTTCATCATAAGAGATGTTTTCCTCATTGGTATACATAGTCTTCTCTTGTATGCATAACTTTCTTTTCTTTTCAATCTTTCCCTTCTTGTAATTTTTGAGGATGGAATCTTCTTTTTCATTGTTATTTCTGGTTTTTTTCATAAGGACATTTAGCATCAAAGTGTCCTACTTATCCATAATTAAAGCATGTAAAGGGAATCTTACCTTGGTATTTTCCCAATCCTCTCTCGAGCTTCCCGAAAAAGTTGGATTCTTCTGCATTTGATTCACTATCTGAGCTATCACTTGTTTTGTGTTCTTTTATCTTTGACTTCTTTGATTCCTTGAAGGATTCTTAATTTATTGATGGCCTTGATTGCTTGTAATTTTCTATCCTCATTTCATATGCATTGCAGATTCCATTCATCTCATCCATTCTTATATTGTGTGCATCCTTTATTTCTTCAATGGCAGATATCTTGGGATCAAATCTTGAGGGAATTGACCTAATTTTTTTTTTCCCAATGATGGTTTCATTAACCTCTTCACCCAATCCTATGATAGTGTTGACAATCTCATGCACACAAAGAAAATAAGTTGCAATACTCTCATCTTCATTCATCTTAAAGGTGTCAAATTGTCCTCTATGAGTTTGTGATTTTTCCTCCCTCACCTTGGCATTCCCTACACACACACACACACACACACACACACACACACATATTATGTAACTTGTCCCACATCTATTTTGTTGAAACAAAATGCATGAATTTGACATATTCTGAATTTGTGATACCACATAGAATTGCATTCATGGATTTAACATTATTTTCACTAAGCCTTTTTCCATCTCTATCTACAAGTGGAGTTGTTGGAGCTATCTAACCATTCTTGAATGTAATCCAAATGTCAAACCAAAGATCCATCAAGTAATTTGTCATTCTTATGCTCTAGAAGGTATCATTTGCTCCATCAAACAATGAAACTTTGTTTGTCGAAAAACCTTCTTTTTTATCCATGGGTACTGTAGGGATTCACCTTCCAATGGTTAGACTATTACTGAAGGAACCTGTTTTGATACAAATTGTTGACACACTTAGTTAGACTTAGGGGGGGTAAATAAATATAAGATTTCTTTTTCTTTTTACTGTTGTATTACACTTTTCAATTTATTACTTTACCAACAATAATAAACATACACAATCATACATTGGACAATACTAAACAAATTTTGGAAGCCCAAACATGAGAAAATCACATAAAGTTTTTAATAAAATATATTCATAGGAAACAACCTGTTACAAACACCAATCAGATACAATGTTTACAACAACCAACTTGAAAGAGACACCAATCCCTTCACCTGAGAACCAACTCAACAATTCCTGTAGGGACCAACCTATGGTTACAATATTTGCAAGAACCAACTCGCTGGAGACACCAATCCCCTCAAATGAGTTACAACTCATGAACACCTATAGGAACCAACCTACAATTGCAATATCCGTAGGAACCAACCTGTTGGATTCAATTCTTCTCAAATTTTCAACAATAAAAAATCATCACTTTACTTCAAGCCTTCACCTACACAAATTTGTTGCTCTTTCTTTGATGCAATTACAATAAAATTTATCACATGTTCACAAACAACATGACTTAAATTATTCCTTATTTCACCTCGCACCTCCCTGCCACCCTCAAAAAATTACATTTCCTTCTCATTCATTATTTGGAATCCTCAAACCTCTGAGCATCAGCTTCCACATCCACTTCTCACACTCACTCACACATCTACCTTCTCACTCACACACAAAATTGATTTTGGGGCCTTGTTATTTATAGGCTTCATACACGACCCTATATTATCAAGGCTTTGTACACATACCCAAAACATTGTTCCCATGGGGTCGAATCCAACTCTCTTTGACTCTCCTTGAACTGGGCATCAAAAAGTTCCTTTGAAAATGGTCCCAATTACCCCATGTTTCTCATGGTATTTCCTCAATGTTCACCTCACAATCCTTAACCCTCAACAACTATTGGATCATTCATGGATTAATTATGAATTGTCTATCTGTGATATTTTTCCCTCCAAAGTGTTAACCAGACCATCGGTAGATCATCCCATTGGGTGGTAACCTACAAAACCATGAAATTTTAACCTTTTAACCCGATCCAATTTCATCATCCACTAGGACCACCTGAACATCAAACCATGTGACATTGACTTTGTTCCTTCAACTATTACACCGATTCAATATATCAAGAGACAAAGCACCAGGATCACCAGATCACCTCCCCCCCAGGCCCTAGGAATGTCAAACACACACCTCTTACATTATGTCGATACTATGATCTGGTCCTTTGATCATATCCATTGATCTTCCAATGAACAATAATTATTTAATCCACATCGATTCACAATTATTCACCATCCCACCATAGTATTTTACGAATGCACCTTAAGTCAGTCACTCTGGTTACACTTCCTATGTTGGAAATACTAACAAAACTGAGAGGGGGGGGGTGAATCAGTTGTTACTGTGCTTAAACAATTTTATGCCTACTAAAATGTTATTAACCTTTTTCAAGTGATCATCAAGATTATGCAAGTCATGAACAACATAAATAATAAACATCAATCACACACATGATATGAACAGAGACATATATTCATGAGGAAACCCATAAAGGGAGAAAACCTCTTCTTCTTGGAATGATAGGCAGTCTTTTAAGTTTTGTGCATCATCTTTCTTTGAGAACCAAATCAAAATGTGGCTACAACCTCTTCTTTAGCAAGATGCAACTTGTTGAGAGCACCAAATCTCTGGTTTCTCTAGCACCCACTAGAAGGAAGCACCAACTCCATGAGTGTTCCAACACTAACTGGATGGAAGAAACAACCTCCAGTCACACAGGCACCAACCTGTATAACAGAGAACAATTGTTCTCCCTTGCACCACCCTACCACCCTAGTTTTTCTGGTTGCAACCAGATGGAAGCTGCAACTTCTTGTGTTCAAGCACCCACTTGAAAGTTCGAGGACAAAATTCCTCCCTAGCACTACCCTACCACCATGTTTTCTAAAACTTTTCTTGAATAATACTTTACAATAATACAAACATTTCAACGTTTACCAACTCTTCTCTATTCTACAATTCTAGTCTAGTTTTGTCTGTTCATGCTCAGCTCCACTTGCTATTTCTTTCCATCTGCTCTTCCTCTATTCTTGTCATGCTCTTAGGTTCTTGTACAGTCTGTTGTTTTCACCATTTCTTCTCTCTCCATTTTGTGTTCTTCATCTCTGCATCTCTCACACTATGTTCATGCTCTCTACTTGATTACATACAATTCAACTTGTTTTACTGAGAAACGTCATCCTTCCTCTATCTCAGCATATTTATTTTATTCATGCTCTCATCATCTATTACACTCTACATATCCAATGCTCAATGTCAGGAATCTCAAAACGCTCAAGAGCCATGATTCCAACGCTCAAGAAAAATTATTCAGCCGCTTAGGAACAATGATTCAGTTAGTCTAACTGAATCGTAACTGATCAAGAAATCACGAGATGAAACAACAACCCTTCGATCAGATTCGGTTTGATCAGCGTCATTGGATTATGCTATGAGGTGGAGCCTGGCAGCATTATCTCCTTCCCCTATCTTCCGATGATGTGACCATGGGTGATGCTATCATGTGGCCATGCGATTGCAAGCATGACCAAAGGTGGTTTGAGGGAAACCCGATTTTCTCCCCAAAATTCACTACGAGCCTCCACACGTCCTTTCTCCAAAACCGTGGTTTCGATTGCGACCCTCTCATGAAAAATTAAGACAGGAGCATTTTCTGGCCCCGTAATGCGACGGGACCATCGATCTCACGATCTTGACGGTGCTCCTGAACTGACGGTTCAGATATGTCCACTCAATTCTATGGATCCAATCTACCCTTCCTAAATCAATGACTGAGATTTACTTTGTGATCCTTTCTCTGGGAGTTTCAAATCTAAAACCTCACTTTTCCCATACACCAAACTTCTGTAGTTGACAATCAATTGACGCGTGTCCCTCTCATATCAAAAGTCCTCATTCACTTCAGGAATTTGACATTTCAACTAGATCGGATGGTTTATTTCACGAAAATAAATCAATGGTCATATTTGATCCTTACACTCATCCTTTCATTGTTCAATCCGATGGCTAGGAATTAATCAAACATTGAGATGGACGGTTGTCGGAACTTCACCCTTCGGAACTTCGGGATTTTAACTTTTCAAACTGACACTATCCTTCCACTGTACTATGATCAACGGTTGAGAATACACCTGAAGTGACCTTTCAGATCGGATGACTCGTGTCCTTGCTAACATGGTCTTCCACAAATCCTTGTTGACGTGGTCTATTGACATGATCTCCCATATGTCCTTTGCTGACGTGGTCGACCATGTGTCCTTGCGGACGAGGTTTGATGATGTAATATGCTAACATAGATCTCCCTAATCTAACGGCCATCGTATGTTCTCTAGATCCGATGGTCTTTATTCATTTTGGATTTTAGGCTCTCCAAGCTTCAGATTTTTCAAATCTCAAAATGAAAAATCTGAAGTGAGATTTTTCTGGAGCTTAACCTCCTTGCATATTTATACCTGAACTAAATGTTGTTCATCGATCATGATCTTGGATCTATGGCTAGATCTGTCTGTGATGCAACTCTTCTAGCTTATCCTGTCCTTCCACTTAGAATGATCCAACGGTTGATGCAAATTCACATAAATGAGATCTCAGATCTTTTACCTCGCTTATCATGTCCTTCCACTTTAAAATGATTCGACAACTGACAGGAATTCGAGTGATCAAATTTTAAACCCTTTAGCCCCGCTTATCCTATCCTTCCACTTAAAGTGATCTGACGGTTGTGAAGACTCTCGAAGAAGATCAACGATCAAGGATGGTTGCGGAACCACAACTTGCAAGTGATTTAACTCGTCACCAAAACTCTGCAATTTGAATTTGTGCATTGTTGGTGAGTCAACCACAATCATTGATTTTCAAGGCTATAAGATTTAATGGTCTTAACTAATTGCAGGATTGGAACTAGCGCGATATTTAATTATCCTTCCGATCTCTGCAATATATCCATGTCGTTGATCTGACGATTGTGCATCCGACGGTCACAACTCAATCCGACTTAATCTGGTCACTTGTTGGATCAACCATAGTTGTTGATATCTGAGTCTATGAGATCTGACGATCTAGACGAATTGTGGTTTTGGAACTAGTGAGAATTTTAATTCTTCTTTTGATCCCCACAATTCATCCCCATGGTTGATCTAGCTTGCAGATCCGACAGTCACAATCCTCCAATGGTCCTTAGGCCCATGGTCACTCATATGAATGAAATCCTTTATATGAGATGATCAACACTGTAAATTTATTGATCGGACAGCTGCTGAGGCTTCTCACCCTGAGCTTATGCTTTTCCTTTCGAGCTTTGATCTCTCAATATTGTTCGCTCCTCCTCCTGAGCTTACATTTTTTATTCCAAGCTTTGATCTCTTATTACTATTTGCTCCTCCTCCCGAGCTTATGCTTTTCCTATTTTCCATCATCATTGGTGTTCTTTCCATGAATGACAAGAACACTCTTGCTGTAAAATATGCGAACAATATCCCCCTTTGGCATTGATGGAAACCCTGGAAGGCTACTTAGATCTCCAACTGTAGCATCCAGGCCACTCCTTTTCTCCCCCCTTGACATCAATGTCAAAGAAAAATGCCCCCCCTAAGCTATAGCAGTACTTTTCATAGGTATCATATATTCAACCAACACATACTCTCCCTAATAGAATGGACTCCCTCAGATGAGAAAAGGGATGACACCTAGCTTCTGAAAGAGATATTCAAATGGTGTCTTGGCTAGGGGTTTAGTAAATATGTCTGCAATTTGTTCTGTGGTTGGAATGTAATATAGCTGAAAAACTCTATTTGTAATCTACTCTTTGAGAAAATGATACTTTATTGGTATATGTCTAGTCTTTGAATGGAGAACAGTATTCTTTGAGACACTTATGGCACTGATGTTATCATAGTGAAGTAGAATGGGATCAGTATAAGTTACCTTCACATCTGCAAGAGTTTGTATCATCGATAAGATCTGAGTGCAACTAGTAGAAACAACAATGTACTCTACCTCTGTAGTTGATAATGAGATAGATATTTTCTTCTTACTAAGCCATGCTACTAACGAATCACCTAAGAAGAATGCACCTCCACTGGTGCTTTTTCTCTCATACAAACAGTTTTCCCAATAAACATCTGAATATGCAGTTAATTGAAAATTCTGATTTCTATGAGACCAGAGACCATAAGTCATTGTACTCTTCAAATATTTGAATATCCTTTTGACAGCTTCTAAATGAATTTTTTTAGGAGAAGACTGATAACAACCTACCATTCCAACAATTTGCATTATATTAGGACAAGATGTTGTGATGTACAAAAGACTGCCTATCATTGATCGATATCTTCTTTGATCAACATCAAGTGAAATGTCATATTTATTGAGATTGCAACCAACCACCATAGGTGTGCTCAAAGGTGTAGAATCTACCATATGAAACCTCTTTAACATCTCTTTCAAATACTTTTCTTGAGAGATAAATATCCCTGCAGAACTCTGATTGATTCATAAACTAGGAAAATATGTTAGTTCTCATATCGTGGACATCTCAAACTCAGTATGCATTGAATTAACAAACCACAGAAATGAAGGGTCATTAGTGCATCAAAAAATAATGTCATCTACATAAACCAAAACAACTAATAAATCATCACCTTTAGACTTAATACATAAATTATTTTCAACATAACCCTTCTTGAACCCTTTGTCCTGTAGAAATTTGTCTGTTCTATAATACTAGGCTCGTGGTGCCTGTTTCAGTCCATATAATACCTTTTTCAACTTATAGACATAGTTAGGATTATCTGTCAGTGAAAATCCTTTAGGTTTCTCCATGTATACTTCTTCTTCTAGGTATCCATTAAGAAAAGTTGACTTAACATCCCTATGATATACTTTAAAGTTCTTATGACATGCATAGGCAAGAAACATTCTGATGGCTTCCAATCTTGCCACTAGTGCAAAGGTTTCATCAAAATCTTGTCCTTCAACTTGTGGATACCCCTTACAGACCAATCTAGCTTAATTCTTAACAATTTGTCCTTGTTCATTCATTTTACTCTTAAACACCCATTTGGAGCCAATTACATTCTTATCTGCAGGTCTAGGAACAAGCTCCCAAGTATTGTTCCTCTCAATCTGATCCAATGCCTCATTCATTGATTTTAACCAATTTACATCTTCACTGGCTTCATTAAAGTTCTTGGGTTCCACCATGCATATGAAGGCTATATGTGATTTCTCAGTGTCTTTGATTATCCTTCTCCTGGTTTGTACACCTTTGTCGTTCTCACCAATTATCTGACTTGCGGGATGTTTCTTTTGAGTAATTCTGGAGGAAGGATTTGATGATGTCTATTGATTTGAGTCTGCCTGAGTATTTGTATCTTCATCTGACTCAGAGTCTTGTTTTTCTGATTCTTGGACTTGTTCATATTCAACTTCAACTATATCCTCTGTTGTTGATTCAAAACTACTTACATCTCATACCGAGATCTCTTCATCAACTTTTATGTCAATGCAATCAACCAATTTATGCAGCCTGTTATTATAACAACTGTATCCTTTATTGTTTGTAGCATACCCTAAGAAGATACTTTCATCAGCCCTGTCATCATATTTGCCAAGATTTTCATCATTATTCTTGATATAACACTTACTCCCATAAACTTTAAAATGCTTGATTGAAGCAGTTCTTCCAAACCATAGTTCATAAGGAGTCTTGTCACTTTGTGGCCTAAGATGAGATTTGTTAAGAATATGTACTGCTATATGAATTTCTTCTACCCAATATGTCTGACGAATATTCCCTTCATTCATCATTGATCTTGGCATCTGATAAACTAATCTATTATGTCTCTCAACTACTCCATTTTGTTGTGGAGTTCCTGGAATAGTGTACTCTCTTTTGATCCCATGTTTATCACAAAAATCTTTGAATTCCCTTGAATTAAATATCCTCCTCTATCAGACCTTACTCCATTCAGTCTTTTTCTTGTTTGATTCTCAGTCAGAGCCTTAAACACTTTGAAATTTTCAAATGCTTCATATTTTTCTTTCAGAAAGGCAACCCATGTAAGTCTAGAATAATTATCAATAATCAACATGAAGTAATTGTATTTTCCCGTTCCTTCCTTCCTTGATGGTCCACATAAATCCATATGTACTAACTGAAGCAGTTTTTCTGTTGATGCAAATTTCTTAGATTTAAACTATGTATGGGTAAGATTTCATATTTGGCAAGGTTTACATACATAATCATATGGATTTTATATCTTTGGAAGATCTTTTACTTCCCCACTATTTCTATGTTTGACTATATGATCAAAATTTAGGTGTCCAAGTCTCCTATGCCATAACCAACTTTCATCATACTTGCTTAAGTGACATTCTTCTTTTTATTCTTTCAAAACATAGATATTGTTTTATGTCCTTATGAGTTTAGCCACCACTTGTCCTAAGTGTACAAACTTTATCTTACAATCTTTGGAAGTAAATACCACTTCACATCCTTTGTCACACATTTGACATACACTGAGCATATTATGTTTCAGCCCATCTACAAGAATAACATCCTGGGATTTTCCTTTGCCATTACTCAAACTCACCATCCCTTTACCCTCTATTTTACCTAGTTCATCATTTCCAAAGGTCACATTTCATATTTTTATTTTACTTATAGAAATAAACTTATCCTTGTCTCCAGTCATGTGCTTGGAACATCCATTGTCTATATACCAAGGGTTCTTTTGTTTTTGAGCTGAAAGTACTAGACCACATTTTTCACTATCTTTCTTTTTCCATGTGTTGGCATTTATAGCTAAGGGTTTTATCCTTGGATCTGATTTGTAATTCTTCAGATGGAATTTTGCAGCTTTGTGGCCGAAGTTATGAAAGTTATATCATTCAAGCTCATTGTTCAATAGGTAAAAGTGATTGGTGTAACTTTGTCTACTCATTGGCTATTTAGTTCTATCTTGCAAAGACTGTTTATTTCTTGATCTCCTCACTTGCATGTCTCTAAACTTAATTTGACAATTTGAAATCTTATGACCAAAGTTAGAGAAGTAAAATAAGTAACCATGGAAGAAATTTTGGTACCTTAAGGATGGCCTTGTTCTTGACATTCGTTGCTCCATCTTCTGATATCTTTGTTTTTTATCAAAGATCATCTTGTCTTTATTAGCTTTTGGTGGCAGAGTACTCACATGGTCTGATTATCTGTTGACTTGGAACTTGATCATGTTTACTAGCTATTTTCTTTCTGTCTGTTTGTTTCTTGAACCACTTACATACCCTAAACCAATATTTAACAAGGGAGATCTTTGTTTTCTCAAAATGTCATTTAGTTCTGTTGAGGCTTTAATGCTTGGAATATTTTGGAGATACAATGCTTTAAAATTCTCCATCTCTTTTCTATTTTTTACTACCTCTTCTTCCAAGGCTTCACATCTTTCCTTCTCTAATAACTATTGTTTCAAAGTATCCTCTATTTTCTTTTCCTCTTCTAGCTTTACTTTTAACAGGGCAAAGTCTTCATCAAGTTTTTACCATTCTTTTCAAATTGCATCAACAACTGTTTTTTTTTTTCTTCTTAAGTTTGAGTTTGTCAATCTCTTCTAAAGAACTGATTAGTTCACCTTCCATATCAACCATAAATTCTTCATCATTAACATCACTTCCTGTGATTTTATTCTCATAATCCTCTTTGGCCATAAGAACAAAGGCATTAACCTTATCTTCACAGGAAGAGTCACTATTCGTGTCTTTTGAAGAGTCATCATTGTTTACACATAAACTTTTCCTTTTACCAAATCTCTTGGATTTGTACTTCTGTTCACCTTCAGAGTTCTGGTCCTTATTCTTATGTGGACACTTAGATGCAAAGTGACCTATCTTTCCACAATTAAAAATTTTGAAGGGAAGCTTGCCTTGGTATTTGCTTGATCCTTTCTTTAGTCTTCTCACAAATTTCGCTTCAATTTCATCAGGCTCAGAATCCTCATTATTATTTTCTTTAAATGATTCTTCTCTAAAGGTGGGTTTATCATTACTAATCCTCATTTCATAAGCAGTTTGAGTTCCTGTAAGTTGATCAATAGAAAAAGTCTTAAGATCATTCAGTTCTTCTATTGCAAAAACTTTTGGATTAAATCTATTTTGTAGAGATCTTAAAATCTTATGAACTAAAAAAACATCTTCAATCTTCTCACCAAGACCCTTCATGGAATTCACAAGCCCCTCAACTCTTAAGAAAAATTTATTAATTGTTTCATCCTCATTCATTTTTAGTTGTTCAAACAATAATCTGTAGGTTTGAAGCTTGGCATCCTTTACCTTCCCATTACCTTCATAACTACTAATGAGTTTGTCCCACATTTCTTTGATAGATTCTAAGTGCATAACTTTTACAAATTCAACTTCTGCAAGCCCACTCAAAATAGAATTCATAGCCTTAGCATTGAAGTTGAATTCTATCATTTCATCCTTATTAGATAGTACAACTAAATTTAGATAACCAGTCTCTACCACATCCCAAACATCTTGACCTAAATCCATTATNTATGTAGGTTGTCATCCTAACTTTCCAGAAGGAAAAGTTTGTTACATTGAACAGGGGATCCTTATTGGTTGAAGTTCCTTCATTATTTGTCATGTTTAATATTATTGATCTACCTTTAAATAAAAGGAGCCCACTTTGATACCAATTGTTGGAAATAATAAGACAACTAAGAGGGGGGGGTGAATCAGTTGTTACTGTGCTTAAACAATTTTATACTTATTAAATTGTTATTAACCTTTTTCAAGTGATCATCAAGATTATGCAAGTCATGAATAGTAGAAATAATAAACATCAATCACACACATGATATACACAGAGACATATATTCATCAGGAAACCCATAAAGGGAGAAAACCTCTTCTTCTTGGAATGATAGGCAGTCTTTTAAGTTTCGTACATCATCTTTCTTTGATAACCAACTCAAAATGAGGCTACAACCTCTTCTTTAGCAAGATGAAACTTGCTGAGAGCACCAAATCTATGGTTTGTCTAGCACCCAATAGAAGGAAGAACCAACTCCCTGAGTGTTCCATCACCAACTGGATGGAAGCACCAACTTCCAGTCACACAGGCACCAACCTGTATATCAGAGAACAATTGTTCTCCCTTGCACCACCTTACATCTTTGGTTTTTCTGGATGCAACCAGATGGAATCTACAAATTCCTATGTTCAAGCACCCACTTGAAACTCTAAGGACAATAGTCCTCCCTAGCACCATCGTACCACCCTGTTTTCTAAAACTTTGCTTGAATAATACTTTACAATAATATAGACATTTCAACGTTTACCAGTTCTTCTTTGTTCTGCAATTCTGGTATGGTTTTGTATGTTCATGCTCGTCTCCACTTGTTATTTCTTTCCATCTTCTCTTCCTCTATTCTTCTCATTCTCTTAGGTTCTCGTACAGTCTGTTGTTTTCACCATTTCTGCTCTATCCAGCTTGTTTTCTTTATCTTTGCATCTCTCACACTTTGTTCATGCTCTCTTCTTGATTACATACAGTTCAAATTTTTTTATCGAGAAACATCAACCTTCCTCTGTCTTGAAATATTTCTTTCATTCATTCTCTCATCATCTGTTACACTCTACATCTCCAAAGCTCAATGTCGGGAATCTCAGAACACTCAAGATCCATGATTCCAACACTCAGGAACAATGATTCGGCTGCTTAGGAACAATGATTTAGTTAGTGTAACCGAATCATAACTGATCAAGAAATCCCGATATGAAACAACAACCCTTCGATCAGATTTGGTTTGATTAGTGTCGTTCGATTATTCTCCAAGGTGGATCCTGGAAACGTTAGCTCCTTACCCTATCTTTCGCTGATGTGACCATGGGTGATGCTATCATATGACCATGCAATTGTAGGTGCAGCCAAAGGTGGTTTGAGGGAAACCCACTTTTTTCCTTGCAATTCACTATGAAACTCCATGTGTCCTTTCTCCAAAAATGTGGTTTCGATTGTTTCCCGCTCACGAAAATTAAGACATAAGCATGTTCTGGCCTCACAATGCAAAGGGATCGTCGATCTCACGATATTGATAGTGGTCTTGAATTGATGGTTCAGATCTATCCACTCAAGTCTAGGGATCAGATATACCCTTCCTAAATGAACGACTCAGATTTACTTTGTGATCCATGCTCCAGGAATTTCAAATATCAGACCTCACTTTTCCCATACGCCAAACATGTGGAGTTGAAAATCCATTGATGTGTGTCCCTCTTGAATCAACGGTCTTCGTCCATTTCGAGAATTTGACCTTTCAAACAGATCTAAAGTTTTATTTCATAGATACAAATCAATGGTCAGATTTGATCCTTACACTCATCGTTTCATTGTTCAATATGATGGCTAGGAATTAATCAAACATTGAGAAGCATGGTTGTCAAAACTTTTCCCTTCGGAACTTCGAGATTTTAGCTTTTCATACTTACACTATCCTTTCACTGTACTATGATCAACGGTTGAGAATACATCCGAAGTGATCTTTCATATCGGATGACTCGTGTCCATGCTGACGTGGTCTGCCACACGTCCTTGCTGATGGGATCTCCCATATGTCTTTTGCTGACGTAGTCTACCACATGTCCTTGTAGATGAGGTTTTCTCACATAATATGCTGAAGTAGATCTCCCTGATCTAACGGTCATCGTATGTTCTCCATATCCGATGGTCCTTATTCATTTCAGATTTCCATCTCTCTGGGCTTTGGGTTTTTCAAATCTCAAACTGAAAAATCTGAAGTGATATTTTTTCAGAGCTTAACCTCCTCGCACCTTTATACCTAAACTAAATGTTGTTCATCAATAATGATATTGGATCAATGGCTCGATTTGTTTGTGATGCAACTCTTCTAGTTTATCCTATTCTTCAACTTAGAATGATGCAACGACTGACACAAATTCGCATAAATGAGATCTCAGATATTTTACCTCGCTTATCCTGTCCTTCCACTTTAAAATGATCCGATGACTGACGAGAATTTGAGTAATCAAATTCTCAACCCTTTATCCCCACTTATCCTATCCTTCCACTTAAAGTGATTCGATGGTTGTGAATATTTTTGAAGAAGATCAACGATCAAGGATGGTTGCGGAACCACAACTTGCGAGTGATTTAACTCATCACCAAAACTCCGCAATTTGAAGTTGTGCACCATTGGTGAGTATACCACAATCATTGATCCTCAAGGCTATAAGATATGATGATCTTGACTAATTGCGGGATTGGAACTAGAGAAATATTTGATTCTCCTTCCGATCTTTGCAATCTATCCCTGCAGTTGATCTGGCGATTGTGCATCCCATGGTCACAACTTAATCTAACTTAATCTGATCACTTGTTGGATCAACCACACTCATCGATATCCAAGTCTATGAGATCTGACGATCTAGACCAATTGTGGTATTGGATCTAGCAAGATGTTTAGTTCTTCTTTTGTTCCCCGCAATTCATCCCTTCCATTGATCTGGCTTGCAGATCCAATGGTCATAATCCTCCAATGGTCCTCAAGCCCAAGGTCACTCATATGACTGACGTTCGTTATATGAGACGATCAACACCATCAATTTCTTGATCAAATGGCCCCTGAGGCTTCTAACCCTGAGCTTACTATTTTCCTTCTGAGCTTTGATCTCTGCATATTGTTTGCTCCTCCTCCTGAGCTTACGTTTTTTATTCCGATCTTTGATATCTGCTTATTGTTCACTCCTCCTCCTGAGCTTATGTTTTTACTATTTTTGATCATCATTGTTGTTCTTGCCATCAATGACAAGCATAGTCTTCCTGTAAAATATTCCAACACCCTATGAGTACATTGGACCATCAGGCTCACTGGTCCACTAGGCCCCTGGGACTACAACAATACAATGATCAAATATACTCGGATCTGGTTAGCCACCAAATGATATGGGCTCCTAAGTGATCAGCCCACTAATCCAATTCGAAACGATTTCATCACACATTCACTCTAGTGTTCTGATCTCCGCTACATTGGGCCCCACAACTCAAAATATAACACTTTATGTAGGGTACCATAAATCGCCCTCTCTTTTTTTTTTTTAAGTAAGAAGAAATTTATATTAAGGTCCTCCAAAATTCTGGGCGGTGTGCCCCATTACAACCATAGTCAAAAATAGCTACCCTGGACTGCCCCAACAGAGGGGAAACCAGTCCAGCTAGCCTAGAAAGTATGCACAACAGTTCTGAGACTAAAAAAGAGAGTTTGGATGAACTGTTCTTCCAATAAGACTAACTAAAACTATCAGAGTTTGCATATAAGAACCTAATTAAACACCTGGCTGGTAACTCTCACCCGTGGCTGAGAGGTCCCCTGGCCAAGGTTCCTCCTCTATGTAGGTCGGCCCCGAGTCCCAAATCATCCCTTCAGTCAAATTGTCCATTGCGCGCTCGGCTTCTGTCGCCTCCAGCTGCTGCTGTCGAGTTGCCGAATCTGCCTTCGCCATCCTGCAACTGGTGCACTCCAACCCGGGCTCCTTTTCACTCTGCTCCTTGACGTCACCTTCCCCGGTTGCTGTGTGAGGCATTTCCTCTGAGGTCGCTCCATCCGGATGAGAGGGAAAGGCCTCGCTCATGGAGGCCAGGAGTTGAAGGAGAGTCACAACCTTATCATTCGTAGAGTGCAACCGAAAGTGGAGGTCGTCCACCCCCTAGCGTAATTCAAACACCAGGTCGTATATATTATCTAGATTGTCCCGGAGCTGCACGCCAGTGCTGGAGACGAGATTCTAGTGATCATAATTACCTAGCCTGCAGGGAGGAGGAGGTCCTTCTGAAGAGCTCCGGGGGGGATCAACGACAGGCGGCAAGACAGGTACCAGCTCTGTGGAGGTGGAGCAAAGACGCGGAGGGGTATTCACTACCCAAGGGAAAATTGCCTGAGAGTGAAGCTACGAGCCAGGAGGCGAGAATGAGGGCCTGCTAGGCCTCCAAGGAGAGCCCCTCCTTGGCCTTCCTCTCTCGCGGGGCATTGGGCCATTCGTGGAAGCAGGGTGCGACAACTCGGAGTGGAGGGCATGGAAACGGAGGAGGCTAGCAGAGAGCTAGAGGAAGCGGATAATGTCAGCCCAGGAATGCAAAGGGAGACACTCATCGCCGCTTGACCAGAGATGGGAGCGGTGTAACTGCGAGAGAGCCATACTATGGCATTCGAAATAGGGGAGGGCACGTACAAGAGCATTTACATCGCCTAGAATCATATTAATGCTGGAGGGGGGTGACTGTAGTCGGCACGGGCCCATCACGTGGTCTCGTGCCTGGTGGTCTAGTGTCGACTTCCTCCTCATGCAAAGTGTAGTCTACTAACACCCCATCTGGGGGATGGTCTCCCGAATCAGCCCTGCGGATGCAACGTTGGAGGACTGGGTGATCAGGGTCCCTGTTTGAGTCACATAGAAGCTTTGGTCCGCTCCAGGTGGTGCCTAAATTAGCTATATCATCCGCCACTTGATTCGCCTTCCTTCTGATGTGGGACAGGATGATAGCTTGATTTGGCTGCAATAAATCTGAGAGAATCTGCAGCCCAAGGGAGAGCCTCTAGCTAGGCGCCAGTCTGTCCGGATGCACTCCATTTAGCATTCGGCGCAAGAGGTTGATTATGATTTTAGATTCCCCCTCGACAATAAGCTTAGTGAAGCCATTTTTGCGAGCTAGGTTCAGTCCTTTGAGAAGACCCCAGAGCTCTATTGTGTTGTTTGTTGAGTGCCTGAGGGAGCCTGCACTTATGATCAAGATGTGTCCAAGATGGTTGCGGAAAACAACCCCATAGCCTGCAGCTCCAGGGTTTCCTTTTGAGGCTCCGTCGAAGTTAAGCTTGATGTAGCCCTCCGGGGGAGGAGACCAGCAGGAGGGACTTCAGAACGTAGGTGGGCAGGTACTGGTTGCCGGGAGAGGGGGAAGTGGCGCCCATTGTTGAAGGATGGGGCCTTCAGAAGGTGAGCCATTCAGGTCTGCCTCAGACCATTGCTGGATGTTGATCGTTTCCAAGATATTATTGCGGCAAAAATGCCAGCATTGCTACCACGGGAGGGAGTGGCCTTTGAAAATTCTTCTGTTCCTTTCCTTCCAGGTCTGCCATAGGATAAATCCTGGAATGATTTGCCAAATGCGGTTTAGAAGGGGGGATTGGAAGGCCCCATCCCTCCAGTTCGTTAGCGTCTCCTGAATACTGTCCCAATTGCAGTCTGAAGTGTGCATGATAAGCGCTGCTTGGTCCCAAACTTGGGCAATATAGGGGAAAGTATTGAGGAGATGGTTCCGAGTTTCCTCTGCTTCTCCACATAGAATGCAGATTGAGGGCCCCACAAAACCACGTTTCGTTAGATTATCCCAGGTTAGAATGCTTGAGTGGAGAATGAGCCAGAGGAAGAGAGTGACTTTTCGCCAGTGCTTGAGATTCCACAATTTCTGCCAGGCTGTCGTATTCTGGATGGGGTTTGTTATAGTCTTGACCAAGTAGGCTTCCTGCGTACTGAAGGTTCCCTGCAGTCGGTATCCCCATCTGAGGATATCGTCCCCCTCAATTTTGGGTATTTTCCTTTTGGCCATCTCCTTTTGCCAGGGTTCCAAGTCCACGTGTGCCCCCAGATTGAGACGTTCCCTGTCCAAGTGCCAACATCGCCAGGTGTCCTCCTGGGTAGTGTCCTGCCAGTAGTCAAAAACTGTTGTTAGGCCCTCTCCAATAGCCTGGGGGCAGATGGCTCGGGCCCAGTCTTCAGTAACCAGGATTGACCATTGATGCTAGGAGTCTCGCCAGAAAAGCGTTGTCTCCCCATTCCTAATCTCCTAGAAGGCATGCCGGGTCAGCAGCTGTCTGTTCTGCTTGGCCACATTCTAGATTAGATAGCCCAGGTTGTCCCCATTCCATCTAATAAGGTTTCTCTTGGCTACATTTGGGGTATATTTCATCCTCCAAAGTCTGGCCTAGAGGTCCTTGGGATGTTTTAGCCAGCGCCACCAGATTTTAGCACTGAGAACCTTATTCATGATGAAGGGGTCCCTTAGACCCAGGCCGCCTTGTTCCTTTGGGCAGCAAAGTTTATCCCAACTGACCAGCGCCATCTTCTTCCCTGTGTTGAGGCCGTGCCAAAAGAAGTTTCTTTGAATATTTTTTATGGTTGAAAGGACAAACCTGGGAGCAGCCAAAGCTGAGAAATGATAGATCGGGAGGGCCTGAAGAACAGCTCGGAGAAGAGTAAGACGACTAGGGAGGTTTAAGACTCTATAGGTCCACGATGAAAGCCTTTTGGTAAAGGAGGTGAGTATATTCTCCCAGGAGGAGTTCCGGAGGGCATTGTCAATAAGGGGGATTCCTAGATATTTGGACGGAAGGGAGCTTCGGGTAAAACCTAAGACCTCAGAGATATGACGCTGGACAGGAGGGGGTGCGTTAAAGAAGAAGATTTGGGATTTTTCCTTATTGCAGTCCAGGCCCGAGGCCTCTAAGAAAGAGTGGAGAATCTCCAGGATAGCGTTGGCCTCTCGGACCATCGAGCTGCCCATCAGGAGAGTATTGTCCATGAACTGGTTGTGCGAGATAGGTGGGGAAATATCATGCAGGGGTAGACTGGTCAAAAGGTTGTTTTCCACTGCAGCATGGATTGACCGGCTGAGACCTTCGACCAGAATGATGAAAAGGAAGGGGGAAAGAGGATCCCCCTGTCTAATTCCTCTAGAGGGGGAGAAAGGTTGGGAGGGGACACCGTTGATGAGCAAAGAGAAGAAGGCCGTGGAGGTGAGATTCATAATCCAGCTCACCCAGCTCTGATCAAAGCCGAAGGCTAAGAGCATTTCTCGCATAAAGTCCCAACTTATCTTATCAAAAGCCTTAGAAAGGTCTAATTTAAGGAGCATACCTGGGGTTTTGGTCTTTTGCAAGCAGTGGATTACTTCATGAGCCAAGATGACGCTGTCCAAGATCTGTCTGCCCTCTACATATCCTGATTGTTTCGAGGATATAATTGTTGGTAGAATAGGCTTGAGTCTTCGGGCTATAACTTTTGTGAGAATCTTGTAAATGACATTGCACAAGGCTATAGGTTTGAATTGCTTAGGATGATGTGCATTCCCTTCTTTGGGAACTAAGGTTAGGAAAGTAGCATTGAGGGCTTGAAGGACTTGACCAGTGGCTCTGGAATCTTCCAGAATTTCCCATACTTCAGTTCTGATCATTGGCCAGTAATGATGGAAGAAATCGCTGGTGAATCCATCCGGGCCCGGTGCATTGCATTTGGGTGTGTTCTGAAGCGCCTCGTCCACTTCCTCAATTGTGATAGGTTGGAGCAGTGCTGAGTTCTGTTCCTGGGTGACCAAGGAGGGCACGTTCCTGGTAATTTTATTGATGGCCTCATGCCTGTCCGGGAGGGGTTCTGTAGGGAGATCTTGAAAGTAGTCTATCAAGGTTGTCTCCATGTCCTCATGGGAGCGAATGGATTCTCCCTCATCTGAGACAAGATGCGTAATTTTATTGGAGTGCCTCCTCTGGATGACAGTTCTGTGAATTTTTTTTGTATTACGTTCTCCTTCCTTGAGCCACTGGACGCGCGATTTCTGCTTCCATAAGATTTCCTCTTGTCTTTTCCTGGCCTCGAGCTGTTGGCTTATATCCATCTCCTGGTATTTTAGCTCATTAGATAACCCGTGCAGCCTGATCTGATGTTGAATCTCGCCTAGTTGTTCCCTCAGCTTCTTCTGGGAATCGAAGATATTGCCAAAGGTATTCTTGTTCCAGAGCTTGAGAATGTGTTTGAGGTTTTTTAATTTCTGCTGAAATTTGAACATTTTGGATCCACGCTGGACCTCTGCCTCCCTCCACCAACTCTGGATGTTTGCCTGGAAGTCCAGATGATCCAGCCAAAACTGTTCAAACCTAAATGGTTTCTTACTAGGTGTGGCTGGGACGTCCATCCATAGCTGTATGGGCCAATGGTATGAGCCGGAGAGGCTCAGAATAATAGCTTCCATTGTCGTACCCTCCATCATAAGGGAATCAGAGATGAGGAAGCGGTCTAACTTGCAAGCAATTTGGTGATTCCTGGTTCTTCTGTTCATCCACGTGTAAGTGCCATTGATGGCGTCCAGATCAATGAGGTGAAGGTCGTCAATGAGGTTGTTGAAGACCTCAGAATCATTTTCCAGTCGTCTGGACCCCCCTTTCTTTTCCTCCAGATCGCGAATGATGTTGAAATCTCCCCCGATCGTCCAATTTTTATACTGTGTTAGAGTGGATGTATAATGCAATTTGCTAAGGAAGGCTTGCTTGTCCCTTGAGCTGGCTGGACCATATACATTAGTCAGGTGTCCAAGCTTGTTTGAGCCTATGCACCTGTAATCCGCTGTGATGGACCACTTAGTGGTAAAGAAATTTTCCATTATCACCTCACTGGTGTTCCAGAGCATGGCTAGGCCCCCGGCGGTGCCCAAAGAGTCAATTGAGGCTGCGCTTCCTTGCCTCCAGCAAAAGGGAAGAAGCCAATCTATGTCTTCTGACGAGCATTTTGTTTCCTGCAGCATTACTATGTCCGGTTTTTCCGTCATAATCATATCCCGTAGCACTTTCTGCTTTCTACGTCCATTGAGGCCTCTGATATTCCAAGAGATTATCTTCATAATGAAGGGGGGGTAGGGAGTGGGGGGAAACTATCCGAGATCAAGTGGATTTGTCCCGAGTTCACCATGTAGTTTCCTATTTCCTGTATGAGCTTGTTAGTGGATTTTCGCCCCCTTTTTTTCTCATCTTTCTGGGCCTTACCTAGGTTTTTTGGTTGTGTTCTCTGGATTCCTAAGGCCTTGCTGGCACGGGCTGAAGATCTGGCTGAAGAGTTGATAAAGACCTTGTGTACTTTTCTTAGTTGGTATCTAGGTATGGTATAGAGTTTTTGCTATCTGTACGCGTGCTCCAGGTGCTCCAGGTCCACTCCGGCTAGGTCGTTCTCTTCCAGCTCCATCTCTGCATCTCTGTCCTCTGTCTCCTATAGCTCTTGTGTGTTCTGAGCTTCGTTTAGGTGTAGTGGATTGGGATCCTTGCCCTGCTGGGGTGTTCCAGTTTCTGCGCCTGGGTCTTGAAGACCCAAGTTCAGGGGTGGTGCGCTCGGGATCAAGGTGGTGGGATTATTTTCCGGCTGATCTTCCAATATGGAAAACTTATTGCTAGTAGAAGGATCCTTACTTTCTTGGGCAGGTTGCCTCCTTCCTCCTTGTCGCCTTTTTCCTAATGGTTGTACAAATCCATCTTTATCTTTGCCCTCTTTGTCTTTGCCAGTTTCAGAGTTCCCGTCTTTCTGAACCACGTTGAGGGGACATTCCCGGAAAAGATGACCGTGTTCATGGCATTTCCTGCATCGGAACAGAATGTGTTCGTAGTCAATGGTTTGAGTCCAATCTTCATCTTGATATTCCAGTACGATGGAGCCTGGGAGTGGCTTAGCAATGTTCAAGTATACACAGATTCGCGCATAAGAGGTGTAGCGCCTCTGCTTGGTTGCTTTAGAATATTTGATGTAGATGTCGATGGTGTTGCCTATGCCAGCTAGGACCTCTTCCAGCCAAAAATCCTATGGAAGAGAGTATAGTCGGATCCATACAGGTGCATGAGCAAAGTCCTCCTTCTCTGGGCTGAACTTCTCAGTCCAGAACCGTAGGAAGAGACCCACCGAGTTGAAGAAGTATGCCCCCCCATCAAAGATGCGGTTGTGATCCTCAATGTTATGGAATATAATTGTAAAAAACCCCTTGGAGCCCAGTTGCAACTCATAATGACCTTTTGGTTTCCACCAGTATTGTATCCACTTAATCAGATCCCGCTCGGTAGGCCAGAGCCCCAGAAATTTCCCAACTAGGGCATAATCCCTCATGTACTGCTTTTGCTCTTCTATGCGTGGTGAGCTAATAAAATATTTTGGAGCTTGTGGGGCTTGTGGAATGCACTTACCTGGCAACCAGGGAGCTGACGTAGAAGAAGGCCTGGCCTCTTTTGCTGGGTCAATATCCATATCACGATCCTTGAATGTGCCTTCCTCCATCAATTTTGAACGCAGGTCGGACTGCGGCTCAAAGGCGGGCTGCTTTATTCCCTCTGCTGTATTTCCATTTGCCGTGACTCGGCTATAGGAGGCGCCCATTGGCCCTCCCTCCTTGCGCGACATGAGCCCCAACGGGGCTATGAAAGGAGACCGCGCGTCGCTGGGCGACTGCAAAAACCCCAGATCGCGATTCAGAGAACTGCATAAACCCTAAACCTCAGTAGGTTATTGATATCATTGTAATATCGACATAGGGACATGTTACTTATTCTACCATACTTTCATAAATCACCCTCTCTTGTTAAAACTATGTAATAACACCTTTTCCTTATAAATTATTTGAACAGGATTTTCCCAATGAATGTGGGATATAACAACTATCACTATTTTATTTGATTTGGTTAACTTGGAAACTAGGACCACCCTGAATAGTTATATTCCTCAACTTCCTCTGCGCCCTTGGACTTAAACTCTCATTCTTCAAGTTGTGATCACTCATCTGATTCCCATAACTCGTAAATCCTTTATTTTTCTAAATCCTCTATCTGGTATGATTCACAATATGGATGATTCCTTTGTCTTTCTGGTCTGATTCTCTTTGGTCATACTAGTCTCCCCCTATCTTTGACATCAATAAAAAATTTTTTTCCAACAAATATGAATGCTCCTACTTAAATCCTAATTTATATTATATCTCTGAAATCATTTGGTCTTGAAAGTTACTTCCATGGTTAGTGACAATCTATGTCGGAATTTTGAACCTGGTGATAACCTAATTGAATAGTGCTAGCGGGGAAAACCCCCCTATGACTACACTAGGGTTCAAAATGTAGGCAGATCAAATAACGATCTAAAAGTCAACTACTTCTCTAAAATACCCCAAACATACCAAAACTCATACAAGAAAAGAAAAAAAGAGGAAGGTTAGGTAACTATACCTCTACTTCACGTCCCATGATGACCTCCTCGTGCTTGGAAGTTTTGCTGACTGCACAACTCCTCCCAGGGATGGCCTGCATCCAAAGATTGAAAAACAGGAAATGACAAGCATGTTATTCCATATAAAAATTAGGTTTATATGTTATCACATAAACCAATAAAAGAATTCAGTACACCATGATTTGGGACAGGAAAAGTAATTCTTTTATTAATAACTCAATGATTACACCTTTACAATGAAAGCCACCTACTACTCCACGAACTTGGTCCGAGATCCTCTTCACCAATATCCAAGTGCCCTTTTGTATGAATTCTCCTCTCAACCTTCTGATCTCTTCTTGGGAAGTGAATGTGTTCTGATGGAGGAAGAAGGGCTAATGGGGAATGATGAGGCAATTCTCACAAAAGGGAAGCAATGACTTGGGCAAGGAGGGGATGTGAAATGGGAAGAGTTTCATTCTTCTTATGTCTATATGTAAAATGAGACCGAAAATCCTCCTATTGTATGACAAAATGATGGTTATTCAGTTGGGTGATGGGCTATAGGCGGTGGATTATTTGGGAAACTACCCAATAGTTCGTAATATCAATGAATTCCTTGCAACTTTTTATTTTTTTCATCTTTTGCAAGTATATGTGGGCTGTAGTAGTGTAGAATGTGTATGTATGTGAGTTGTAGTGGTGAAACAAGCTTATTTACGTGGGAATTAGTGGAGCATGACATGTACATCTTCAAAAATTTGGTTTTTTAGAAGAGAAACTCATCAGTGTTTTGGAAAAAAATGCAAGTAAGATGGCCAAAAGCCAGGTATGCATGTGTAGAGACATTTAGGATTATAAAAAATAGAAACAAAATTTTTTTGTCACCATTGTTTGTGAAAGTAGGCATGTCATCCTCCCAATTTTTAAAGTAGTCGATGACCACGATGATGTAGTGATTCCCCCTAGCCAATGGTTGGTGGAATGTAGTAAAATTGATTCCACACTTCATGAAAGAACTAACAGTGATGATAAAAAATAATGGAGTAGGATGTGTGTGCATATTATAAGAAAATAATTGCAAAGGATGAAACCCTTTGACCACCTCAACACAATATTTAAATATCATCGACCAAAAGTACCTCACGTGCAATATTTTGTGCGTTGTTTCCAACCGAGATAGATGACCACCACATGCTAGAATATGTAAATCATTAAGCACAGACTCTGCTTCTTCATGATTTAAGAAATGACGATGAATCAAATCGACCCCACAACAATTCAAAGTGTCAATGATAATGAGGTATTTCTTCACCTGATGGTGAATTCGACATTGATCATCCTATGAATTATGCAAAGAAAATTTCAAATTATGGAGATATATGAGGATATCTCCATACCAATGATCACTAGAAGTGATAAGGAAAACATGATCATCCGAAAACACGTCTGTGATAATGGTTTTCTCATCCTCTCGAGGAAACTCTGAAATCAACTCAATGAAAACCAATGAATTCTTGGACTCAGTAGACATGATATCCTGGTATCACAATGGTATTCTGTAACAAAATATAATGGTGGAGTATCTCGACAACTTAAATGGCTACCAAATCCAATTTATCGACATGAAAATAATTTAACTCAAGCCCAATCAGACCACGAATGGGATAATAAATGGTGTGCTCTTGGAGGATGTCATCTTCCTAACCTAAGACCATGTCAATGGTAGATTATAATTCCATGATGTACAACAATAAATCCATACTATAGTATGGAGGACTAAGAAAAGGGGCCAAAACCAATGCGTTCTTAAGTGCATGAAATGATCATTGCACGAACTCGTCCCAAATGAAATGGACCCCCTTTTTCAACAAGTGCATAAATCCATTGGTGATATCGACATAGTTTTCTATGAAACATTGAAGGAAAACAACGTTTCCTTGAAGACTTTGTAATTGACAAATATTAATTTGGGGAGGAAATTGAACTATTGCCTCAACCTTCAAAGGATCAACCATGATCCCCTTGTTGCAAAATATAAAATCCAACAGATGCCTCGACACGATCCAAAAATTTCATTTGTTCGGATTTAGTATCCTGCTAAACCCATGAAGCTACACACTTCTAGGACATTCATCGGTGTAGGCCATTCAATGATAGCGTCAACCTTGGCTGCATCCATGGCGATGCCTTCGTCGGAGATGGCATGCCCTAAGTAGTGAATATTTGATTGATAAAAAGAGCATTTGGACAACTTCCCATACAATTTGTGCTCTCACAAACACTGTAGTACCAAGCGCAAGTTCTCGTCATGCTCCTCCATCATCCAAGAGTAGACCAAAATATCGTTAATGAATACTTGGACAAACTTGTCCAAGTACTCGCAGAACACCCCATTCATCAAACTCATAAATACCCCTGGGGCGTTTGTCAGTCCAAACGGTAAAACAGTAAACTCGTAATGTCCAAACCTCATCTTAAAGGCGGTCTTAGGGATGTCATCTTTCTTAATCTGTAATTGCTGGTATCCTGATCGCAAGTCGATCTTCAAGAACATCATTGTGCCCTTCATTTGATCGAACAGATCATCAATTCTCGGAAACGGATACTGATTATTGATTGTGGCCTTGTTCAATTGATATTGTGGCCTTCTTTCGTATGAAAATAGCAGGTGCACCCCACAGTGACACACTAGGACATATCAGTCCCAGGTCCAAAAACTCCTTTAGTTGCATTTTCAACTCTTGTAACTCTGAGGTCGACATCCGATAAGGTGTTCTTGTTATTGGTTCAGTCCCCATTTTTAGGTCTATGGAAAACTCCAATTCCCTCTCCGGTGGCACCCCAGGTAACTCCTTCAGAAAGACGTCTGCAAACTCTCTCACCAATGAAAGGTGTTCTAGACCTTCCGCTACCCCCTTCTCGTTTAACGCAAGGATCACATACAACTTGCACCCCCTGTGCATGCTCTTCCATAGCTGTAAGGAAGAGATGAACCTCAGGGAAACTCCCTGGTTCCATCCTACAATCACACATCTTTGTCCGCCGTCATCGACCAATATCAACTGTTTCGTCTTACAGTTGAGTATTGCCTCATGTGATTCCAACCAGTCCATACCAATCATGACATCATAATATCCTAAGACCGTGATGTACAGGTTGGCCCTGGTGACAAACTCTCCCAGGTTAAGGATACATCCCATAACCCTTCCTCCAACCTTTTGTTTGGCTCCTGAAGCCATCTCTACAAAGCTAAACTTATCATGTTTGACTGCCTTTACCTTAATCCTTTTTAGCGCTGCACCAGAAATGAAACTCTTGATAGCACCGGGATCTATCAAAATACTAAGGGTCTGGTCAACGACGGTACCTATCGTCTCGAGCAAAGTTGACTTATGTTCTTCCTGGCGGTTATTCACTACTGCATGAATCTGATGGGCCTTGCCCATTTCTCCCATGGTCATGGGTTCGGCTGATCCGGATGCTCTAGTCCTCTCCATAGGGCAGTCGCGCTGGTAGTGTGGCTCCCCACACGTCCAACACCCCTTCTTTGGCCTAATAGTCCTACTACCCGATGTAGAAGATGACAACCCATCGGCCTGGAATCCTAGTCTGTTCTGCTGAATAGGCCTAAACTGTTGTTATTGCAGTCGACACTAGTGCTGATTCTGTGGTCCCTAATAAGGTGTCCATTGCTGAGGCATCAGTCGTTGAGGTGTAGTGAAAGTGGGTCCCCTCTGGAAGCCACGATATCCCGACGTATGTCTGGCTGGTGTCTAATGTTGCTGTGCTCTAGATGACACCTGCCCTACTGGTCTCACTAGAGTCCTAGTTTGACCCCCACTGATAAGCTCCTCCTCTGCTATGAGGGCCTTTTGGATGACATCATGCAAGGTTTGAGGCATCAAAATCCTAACCTTTGCATGTATGTTGTCGTTAGGGCCGAACATGAACTTGATGACCTTAAGTTTCTCATTGTTAAGGTGTAGAGCATACCAGAGCATCTCCACAAAACAAGCCTCATACTCGAGCACCGTACAACTGCCCTGTCGTAAGGCGTTGAACTCATTGAGCTGACACTCAATGAATTCCTCTGAAAGGTATTTCTCTTAGAACCGTTCCTGGAATAGTTCGCATGACACGTCTTTGACGACCATGTTCAGCTACGGTAGGAGCATCTTCCACCATAGAAGAGCACTTCCTTTCAGTTGGAAGACCACCATGCGGACCTTCATGTTGGAGGTATAATCACGAAGTGCAAAGAACATCGCCATGTTCTCCAACCACGCCTCGGCGGCTGCGTCGTCCAGGGCACCAAAGAACTTGAGAAATTTGACCTTCTTGAGTTCATGGTGAATGCTACTAGTACCGACCGGAGCGCACGATAGAACCTTAGCAGGTTCCGACACCCTGGCCTCATCTCTGTCCAAATGGTTGATTAGTGTCTCAGACATGCGCTGAAAAGATCTCATCATTCCGACCACATCACCAACTGCTATCTTCTCTTGTCCAACAACCTGCTCGTCTCCTTGGGGGTTAGATCGCTCAGTCATGGATGTTACTAGAGGCATCGCACCTCGTCTCCTAGCACCCCATTGTCTGCCTCCATAGTGTCCTCTAACCATGATTACTTGCACGAATACAAGTCAACTCAATTAGCAACCATATAATCAAATCATATTAACGAAATTCGTAGCAATCCCAAGTTGCAGGTTGAACCTGCTCTGATACCATATGTAATGAACCTCCCATTTCGTTACGACAACAAGCCTCACATAACAAGTGCAATTTTTTTTTTTGTGTGTGTATGTAGGAAGATAAAAATGACATTATACTCAACATTGCAACATGACGACGAAGACAATCCATGCAACTTATGCCACGAAAAATCTAATGACCTAACATAAAAGCACGTCAAACACCTGGAAGCTATGTATGACGTTCAACCAACAAAGAATAAGAATGATTGCCTGCCCATCCTACCCTGCAATGGTTAAGACCTCCAGGACACATAAGCAACACTCAAGCCCAGGTTCCCATCGATTTTGACCATTTAAGGTCTCAAGGCTGGCGACTGTTCTGAGGAGCAAGGATGTGTCTGCATCCCGCCCGACACAAGTATACCAAGCCACTAAGCTAAGGACAATCATTAATTATAATAAACAACAACGCCCTCAATGGAAAGCGTAAGATAAAAACGATTTCGCCAACAATCCAACCATTAATCAAGGATCAATGGTCATTATCTATGATTTAAATTGGCGTTAATTACAGATTGATTAACTAGTCTAAATTCCATTAGTCAACGAGTTACCAACCGAACTTAACATGAACTATGACTCAATTTAGCGAGTCTGAGTTACCAATTAGGCGACATCTATAAATCCAACTAGCATCAATTACATGTCCAGTTTAGCAAGTGTAAATTTTAGCTGTTCAACTATTTGGCAATTCTAACTTGACCTTAAAAGAAAACAAGTTAGCAAGTATAAATCATGATTAGACATTAACTACAAATTTCCAATTATATCCATATATCCAATTATATCCATAAATGTATGTAACGAGATCAGATAAGTACATGAACCATTAATAAGAACTTGTTTAAGAGGAAAACATCACTCCTTAAGAGATAATCCTATTTACAACATGATTATACCTAATAGAATTAAAGAAATGTTAGTAAATAGAAGCATCAATATGATTCTAGTTACATCATCCAAAATGAGTTAAAATAGAGGAAGAAAACATGGAGTTTGAAGAGATGGAAATAAAAGAATCAACTTCAAAGGAAAATTATAGTGTAAATTATTTTTAATAAGCATATCTTCATTACAATCAACATTGAGTGAGCAACATATCAAATATTACCAAAAAATGATACAATAGTGAATAAAATAAATAAATAAATAAAACTTAAGAATAAAAGTAATAAAATAATTAACCTTTAATAAAAAATGAATATCACATTCATTCCTTAATCTATACATTGAATCTCATTCTTATACCATTCTCTAATTATCATAATTTCTTATTTTATTAAGAAAAATACAAACCAATATAATTAATGATTTATTAAAATATATATGTATTCTCTCATCATGCATAAGTGTACACCATGTCCTATGTTATGATAGATCTCATTAGATTGTGGTCAACAAGCAAAGGATTAATGAAATAAATAGGGCTAAGTTATGAACACGTAGTCGGAAATTCATTGGGAGGAATGTTGGTAATCAATGCAGACTTACATTCGCCCACATGCGGTATATCGTTGTCTTAATTAATGCGCTCACTCCTAGGCATAGCCATAGGCAAATCTTACTCCTCAATAAATATCTTTCCACAGTATTGAAACAAAAAACTGAAAAATCATTGTTCTGGTAATGTTTCAATATCATAGAAAATAACCTATCTACCACTATATAATACATAGACAGACCATTATTTACTGAAGATTAGTAATGAATGACCAAGTATAAACATCTAAGATCTACATCGAATTAATAACGGAGATATAGATAGACATCTGTAAATTTTAAACAAAACGAATTACAAATTCCCTGTCCCACACAATAATTACTAATGCTATTTAGAGATAGAAGAATGCTCTGTAAAAAAAAGGAAAAACACTGTGTATAATTGGGATTCAATGTAGTTACCTCAAAGCAACCAGGTCTAATGTTCGAATCTTGGGACGAAAACCTCCACTCTGGATTCGATCTGGTGTTGTGACTTGATCCCAGGGGCGTGAGCATGCATTCGGCATGAAAAATTGCAAACCAAAATGAAAACGAAAGTGATCTGGCTATTTTATAAACCTAACTCAGGTTTGTGGACCCAAACATAGCTCGACTTCATAGACTGTTCATTGTAATTAAAAAAAAACCCACTTGGGGATGCACGGTTTATGATGAAACAATCCAAATCTAGTTACCCCAACTTGAAAATCCCGATGTGAATTAAGATTCAACTCGTGCTCATTTAGAGGGTGGATTTGTTGCCTCACAAGGAAGGTTGGCACTATCATCTACAGGATTAAAACGCGGTTAACACAGCTTGCAAATCAGGGCCGTTGGCAGGTATGACGCAGTCTAAATCATGAACATCCACCATTACACAGGAAGAAAGGGAAACACTACCATCTACAATGAAATCACCTAGACAAGTGAAGAGTAGAACTGCCATTAAACGTGATAGGCAAGAAGAGCGAAATTGCCATTATAAAGGGATGAATACGTTGCGCGAGATCGCCATTAAAAGGGATAATTATGCAGAGTGAAATCTCTTTTATGAAGTTGAGCTTTTACCAAAAACTCATTCCCAACAGTGGGATCATACGCCTCTGAAATGCCTTCCACAGGGTAAGTTAGCCACAAAAAATTTGCAGAGTCCAAGGTAACATCTCCAGCCCAACACCCCAGAAAAACACAGACTAGAATAAATTGTAGGCAATCAGATGAATGGGCAAAAGCACAAGATAAAATTCTTCAAATATTAATGTGTAGAGATAAATTCATAGAGAAAAAGGCCTTCAATAAACAAACACCGAGATAAACTTATTCAACGATTATAAAACACAGAATTAAAGAAACTTCGCCATCAATCAAGTTTCAAGGTTATTTAAACGCATCAAGGAGCAAGTCGAACCTTCATCCAGGGACAACATTAAGGGTAGATGGCTAACAGGTTCATCCTTTGCTCATAATCCTCACACATAAAAACAGGGCGTTGAGATCCATAGGTATTTTAACGCTAAGGTGATGATCGTAGATCAGGCTCCTGACCGACTGCTAAGGCGAGGACTGGTGAGATAGGGACGAAGGCTAAACAACCACGAAGGTCACACTCAACACATCAATGTGGCCAGGACGTGCGGGGAAACGAAGGTCATGGGAACCAATCAATCAATCAGTGAGGCCTTAAAAATTTTAGTCATGAATATAGACAACTAGTTTACCTACCCAAAATAAATATGTAGATCCAAATCATAAATCCTACAACAATTTACCATACAAACAAAGAAAGCATACCATTGCCTGATCGCCTGCTCTGAGTGGACGTCCCATGCTCCATGCAACTCCCGCTTGTCGACCGACGAGACTTCACTGATACCCCCCAGCCAATGCTAGGGGTACTCTTCTTCCCCCTTAGCCCCTCGAGCTGCAAAGGGGCCACACACACTCTATCCAGAGATTTCAACTAGCTCCTAGCTCGCCTCACAAGGCCGAGCTACCACTCCTCTCCGAGCTAGGTATCTTATGGTACAAAGGACAAGAAACATGGTTCACACATTCATAACAAGTAACTGACATTATCAGTAAGTAAGTCAAGAAAACTCATACATACTAGTGT
>SNQJ01S0010870.1:251946-262187 GCA_010110895.2 Picea sitchensis | reverse complement strand
GGGTTCCATCGATGCCTATACATCCTCAAGGTCCAAAACCTTGCACACTCAGTAAACCGAGTGAATAGCACATGTCTATGTCAATGCAGTAAAAAAACATGTCATCAACCCATAACGCCTCATAATCAAATCAAAAGTTTTAATAGCATAATAATCTGGATCACTTGCGAGCAAGTGTCCTCAAAGAATAAGTTCGCTCAGTGTGCCAGAGTGGGATGTTACAAATTCTTGACTAAATTATTAGCAGAGAGAGGGAGAGACAACTTTACAAAATATTTGTACCAGTAAAAACAATGTCACAAATAAATTTAAATATTGTGGTACAAAAGTGATGGAGAATAAAACTATCAAAGTAATGTAACAAGAACATTAATCCTAACTTATAATATAAAAATCATCTTTCGACTATAGCTAGCTTAAAATATAAAATTAATATTGTTAAAATAAAAATGACCTCTCACCACCTTCATACTGAAACTCGACAATGGAAAAGACCTAAAACACCATGGGAAGAAATTATATGTAATATTTGTGATACTAAGAAAATGGAGGATAAATCATACTTTCTCTTCAAATGTTGTGTCTATGCACACATTAGTTCTAAGTTTCAAAATACTTGTAAAGCTACAAATCCTCATAACTTGTTAACTCATGGAAACCAATGAGGTCTAATAAAGATTCTCTTGAATATTTTCAATCATAGAAACAAAATGTCAAAGCAAATCACTTTATGGTTTATCAAATTTTTTAAGGTCCAATAAACGAAATTTGGTCTATGTGATGGAAATCATCGTCATCATTTGTGTTCCAATGTAAAGCAATGACAAATAATCTCTAACCCAACTTCTTTTAGGATTGCGATGGATACTATAAGAAATAACATAAAGCCTATATTTTCTCAACTTGAGCTATTTATGCTTATAATCTAAATAAAAAATTATAGATTTAGACTAAAAAAAGGTGCATCTAGCTTCGTTTAACAAAATGAAGTAAAGCTTGTTGCATTTGGTCATGCTATGGATCTTGTAAAACCAAACATCATCATTGTGGGATAACTAAAGTATTGATTTCTTATACAAATTTAATCTTTCTAAAGATCTTGTAAGCCCAAACATCATAGATGTGGGATAACTAAATCCCTTACAAGATCATAAGATTTCCAACAAAATGAAATTGATACGTAAATGCTTGTATGATAACACCTTTTCAATAGTTTTATCAAGATACAAAATATAAGATAAGTTATTTTAATGGATTTGATATCATAATTTTGATAATTTCATGGATTTGATATCATAATTTTGATAATTTCTTTGATTTGATATCATAATTTTGATTTTATGGAATTCATCTTCTCCTACTCGACGTTTTTTTTTCGTGATGATGGATCTGATTAGAGATCCGGAAAGTTGATTATTCAAAATGACCATTGTGGATTTTCTGAGCAATATTAATAACTATTTTCACAACATAAATCTTAAACCCTAATATCATCCCTATATGGAAGGGAAATCTGTATTGAAATGCGACTTCTAGAAAAACTGAGAATCAAGATACGAAGAAGAGTGACTGCCCTAGATTTTTTGAAAAAATGCAGAGACAATGGTGTTTGACCTGATTTCTTTTTAGTTAGCCACATATTGAGAAATAGATGGAACTCCCACGCTTTTTATATTTTAGAAAAATGATGACACCATTATCTTCCTAGGTTCTTGTCTATACTCTTTCTAGTATTTATTGTCAGGTATCCATCTTCTCCTACTCGATGGTTTTTGTCCTGATGATGGATCTAATTGGAGATATAAAAAGTTGACTATTCAAAATGATCATTATGGATTTTCCAAGCGATATCAATAACTATTCAAGCCAAAAAAATCTTAAACCCTAATAACATCCCTATACGAAAGGGAAATCTATGTTGAAATATGGCTTCTGGAAAAACCAAGAATCAAGATATAGAGAAGAGGGACTAACCTAGATTTTTTGAAAAATTGCAGAGACAATGGTATTTTACTTACTTTCTCTTTATTTAGCCACAAATTGAAAAATAGATGGAACTCACACGCTTGTTCTCTTTTAGAAAAAAATCAACGCTATTAGTTTCTTAGGTTCTTATCTCTGCTCCTTCTTGTATTTATTGCCTAGTATCCATCTTCTCCTACTCAACGGTTTTTGTCCTAATGATGGATCTGATTGGCGATATGAAATATTGACTATTCAAAATGACCACTATGTATTTTCCGAGAAATATTAATAATTATTCCCACCACAAAAATCTTAAACCCTAATAACATCCCTATACGGAAGGGAAATTAGTGTTGAAATATGGCTTTTGGAAAAACTGAGAATCAAGATATGGAGAAGAGCGGTTGACCTAGTTTTTTTGAAAAATTGCAGAGACAATGATTTTTTACCTAATTTCTCTTTAGTTATCCATAGATTGAAAAATAGATGGAACTTCCACACTTGTTCTCTGTTAGAAAAATAACACACTATTAGCTTCCTAGGTTCATGTCTCTGTTCTTTCTAGTATTTAATGCGAGGTAACCATCTTCTCCTACTCAACGGTTTTTTTCCTGTTGATGGATCTAATTGGAGATCTGAATCGTTGAGTACTATTCAAAATGACCATTGTGTATTTTATGAGCGATATTAATAATTATCCCCACCACATAAATATTAAACACTAATAACATCCCTATATGGAAGGGAAATCTGTAATGAAATCCGGCTTATGGAAAAACTAAGATTCAAGATACGGAGAAGAGCAGTAAATCTAGATTTTTTGAAAAATTGCAGAGACAATGGTGTTTTACCTAATTTCTCTTTAGTTAGCCACATATTTAAAAATAGATGGAACTCCCATGCTTCTTCTCTTTTAGAAAAAAGCCGACACTATTAGCTTCTTAGGTTCTTATCTCTACTCCTTCTTATATTTATTGCTAGGTAGCCATCTTCTCCTACTCGACGAATATTTTCTTGATGATGGATCTGATTGGAGTTCTGAAATGTTAACTATTCAAAATGACGACTGTGGATTTTCTGAGAGATATTAATAACTATTCCCACCCAAAAAACCTTAAACCCTAATAACATCCCTATACGGAAGGGAAATATGTGTTGAATTATGGATTTTGGAAAAATTGAGCATCAAGATACAGAGAAGAGCGACTGACCTAGATTTTTTGAAAAAATGCACAGACAATGGTGTTTCACCTAATTTCTCTTTAGTTAGTCACATATTGAAAAATAGATGGAACTCCCATGCTTCTTCTATTTTAGAAAAAATACGACATATTTAGCTTCCTAGGTTCTTGTCTATGTCCTTTCTTGTATTTATTGCTAGGTAGCCATCTTCTCCTACTCTATGATTTTTTTTGTGACGACGGATTTGATTGGATATCTGAAACGTTGACTATTCAAAATGACCACTGTGGATTTTCTGAACAATATTAAAAACTATTCACACCACATAAACCTTAAAACCTAATAACATCCCTATACGAAAGTGAAATTTGTGTTGAAATTCAACTTCTACAAAAACTGAGAATCAAGATACGGAGAAGAGAAATTGACCTATATTTTTGAAAAATTGCAGAGACAATGGTGTTTTACCTAATGTCACTTCAGTTATCCACATATTGAAAAATAGTTGGAACTCCCATGCTTGTTCTCTTTTAGAAAAAATCTGACACTATTAGTTTCCTAGGTTCTTGCTCTTCTTGTTATTGTATTTATTGCTAGGTAGCCATCTTCTCCTACTCGATGTTTTTTTTCCTGATGATGGATCTGATTAGAGATCCGAAATGTTGTCTATTCAAAATGGCCACTTTGTATTTTTCGAGCGATATTAATAACTATTCCCACCACATAAATATTAAACCCTAATAACATCCCTATACGAAAGGGAAATCTGTGTTGAAATCAAGCTTCTGGGAAAACTGAAAATCAAGATATGGATAAGAGCGACTGACCTATATTTTTTGAAAAATTGCAGAGACAATGGTGTTTTACCTAATTTTACTTTAGTTAGCTATATATTGAAAAATAGATGGAACTTTCACGTTTGTTCTCTTTTAGAAAAAGGTCGATACTATTAGCTTCCTAGTTTCTTGTCTCTGTTCTTTCTTGTATTTATTTTCAGGTAGCCATCTTCTCCTACTCGACAGTTTTTCTCCTGATGATGGATCTGATTGGAGATCTGAAACATTGACTATTCAAAATGACCACTATTGGATTTTTCGAGCGATATTAATAACTATTCCCACAAAAGAAATCTTAAACCCTAATAACATCCCTATACGGAAGGGAAATCTGTGTTCAAATCCGGCTTCTGTAAAAATCGAGAATCACGATACGAAGAAGAGATTTTTTGAAAATTTGCAGAGACAATGGTGTTTTACTTAATTTTTCTTTAGTTAGTGACAAATTGAAAAATAGATGGAACTACCATGCTTTTTCTCCTTTACAAAAAATATAACACTATTAGCTTCCTAGGTTCTTCTCTCTCGTGTTTCTTGTATTTATTTCCATGTAGCCATCTTCTCCTATTTGACAACTTTTGTCGTGATGATGGATCTGATTGAAGATCCGAAATGTAGACTATTCAAAATGACCACTGTGGATTTTCCAAGCGATATTAATAACTATTCCCACCACAAAAATATTAAACCCTGGTAACATCCCTATACGGAAGGGAAATCTGTGTTGAAATCAGACTTACACTATTAGCTTCCTAGGTTGTTGTCTCTTCTCTTTCTTGTATTTATTTCTAAGTAGCTATCTTCTCCTATTAGGTATGGATCTAATTGGAGATCCTAAACCCATAT
This sequence comes from Picea sitchensis, assembly GCA_010110895.2. NCBI lineage: Eukaryota > Viridiplantae > Streptophyta > Pinopsida > Pinales > Pinaceae > Picea > Picea sitchensis. Next base: position 257,358 of record SNQJ01S0010870.1, on the reverse strand, counting down.
TCTTTTAACCATTGTTCAATATTATAATTGTATCAATAAATTAAAATAATGAGATGTATAATATAAGGTTATATATATACACACTAGATCTATATTAACTGGAATTGGATCTGATTTTTTTTTATTTTTTTTATGTTCTATGCTTAATAGAACAAACCCCTAATAAATCTATACTTAAAACCAGTTTTTCAATTAACAATGATATTTAAATATATAAAACTAGTAACCCTCACCATTGTTCATTTAATAAAATGTTTGAAATTAAAGTGGAGCAGAGAGGACGGTGATAGCTTTCAGTTATCAATGCTAGATTATAGACCGGTTTCTATAAACTTATTAATTTTTTGTAAGGTTGATAAACAAAGCATAAGATTAGATTATATAAATTTATTTATTTGAGAGTGTAAGTTTTCAGAGTTTTACACAATGTAAAATGTATTTTTTTATAAGAACTTTGTATATGGTTTTTGGTTTAAATTTTAGATGTTCAGAGTATACACTCCACCCATTATGACGAATAGCAAAAAGTTCCACAAAAAAATGAGCTTTTTACTATTCATAATGATGGATGGAGTGTCCACTCTAAACCTTCGACATTTAGAAAACTATGTACACAATGTTTATCCAAAACTACATTCTACATAACTTATTCATCGTTTTGTAAGGATGATAAAGAGTTGGCATAAGTTCACTTACGCTATTGTAGCCACCAAATCACTTGAGAAAATGACATGATATGAATAACGAATGAATAAGTTGGCATAATTTTTCTGATGTTTGTGGATGATGTTATTTTGTTTGGAAGTGGAAACTTTGCAGAATGGGAAGCCTTCAAGGAAGTGATGGATTTGTTCTGCAAGGCGATTGGGATGGATTTTAGCCCACATAAATCTTCTTTTCTTGAAGCAGGATCAAAAGCTAAGGAACTGGCAGTGTTGAAAGGGATTTTTTCTTATCAGGTAAGTAGAAGTAGGGTTTTAGTACCTTAGATGCCTTTTAAGGCCTAATTTTTATACTAAGGCTGACTGGATTTGGATGGAAAAGATGGAGCCATAGATGGCTAACTCTAGGGGGAAGGATGACTCTTGTAAAAGAGGTACTTGAAATCATTCCTGTGTATTGGCTTTCTCTAGCAAAAATTCCTAAAAGTACTCTTAACACTGTCAGAAAGAGAATGTTTGGTTTTTTATGGTCCGACAAAAAACTAAAAGAAGGACTACATAACTGACAAAGATAATAATGCCTAAAAAAGATGGTGGATGGGGTATCAAAAATATTTTCTCCTTTGGGAAAGCTTTAGCGGAAAAAAAACTTATGGATATGCCTTATGACACCTCGACTGTGGCATGAAGTAATCATTAAAAAATACATTAAGAAGAAATTTGTTGCTGTGGCTCAGAGAAGGTAAGAAAACCTGGAATGGCGCATCAAATATTTGGCGAGCTCTAACCTCTTCTTTCGACATCCTTTTGGATTGGCTGGTGTGGAAACTAGGTAATGGGGAAGATATTAGAATTGCAGTAGATCCAATTATTAGAATTGGATTAGATCCAATGATTGGATCTCATACATATTTTAAGCTCTCCGAGATTCTTATTTCTTTTTTGAAGGAAAAAGGTCTAATTTTCTTGCACAATCTAGGACAGGCAGCATGGAGAACACAAGCCACACTATATGGAAGAAGGTTGAGTGGTTGGGACTGGATGGGGCACTAAAAGAGGAATGTAATTATTTTATAAAGGGGTTTATAGGTTCAGGTTTTGAACTGAATAACAAAATAGTGCAAAAAAAACATATGAAGTACAACTATTGGAGAATGTGGTTGGGGAAATTTTTTTTTGGTATGCAGATCTTTGGACATGGCAGTTCCCACTTAAAGTAAAACATTTTATCTGGCTTATGCTTGAAGAGAGAATACTTACCTAGGAGAATCTAATCAACAGAGGATTCATTGGGCCTAGCAGATTTGTTCTATGCAGGGATGTTGAAAAAAACATTCTTCATCTTTTTCTGAAATGCAGTTTTTCTATTAAGGTTTGGGCTAATATTAAAAAGGTCTTAAAATTTTCAGCATGTTGGGAGGGTGAATAGATTGATGGATGCTTACAAAGATGGATTAGAAAGGAAGTAAGCTCGAAAGAACTTCCATGTTTCATTTGGTGGGAGGTATGGAACCATAGAAACATGACCATATTTGAGGACATCCCACCAAATATGAGTAGAGTCTGCAACACGATCTTTCAGGATATGGGTGAAACCAAAAGATCAACTTCATCCAAGGTATGCAGGGTAGATAGGCCTCCTTTAATAGATTGGAATATGGCAGTGGGCTTCTTTGATGGTGCCTCTCAAGATATGGGATCTAAATGTGGGGCCGGAGCTGTTTTAAAATGTCCTATAGAAGACACTTTCAGAATTAAGATGAACTGTGGAAAAGGGACCAACACTAGGGGAGAACTACTTGCTTTGTAGTGTATTTTATTTTTTTCTTGTTTTAAAAAAATCACAAGATTAGAGTTGATGGGTGACTCAAATGTAATTATTGATTGGTTTAAAAATGCTAACAATGGCTAAAATCCCAATTTTGAAATTAAATTTTCTGCAGCTTAATGCTCAATACATATAGCCTTCAACAAAGAAGCGGACCAACTATACAAAAAAGCTCTAGTCCTGGATAAAGATGGATTATATTTTACAGTGGTCAATGAAGAAGGTTCAAAAATATTTAAATGAATGCTCATATTAAAAAGCTTTTAGTTACAAGGAAGATAATTCCTTTTTTGATCTTGTTAGTAATTGGCACAAAAATATAGAAAAGGTTATCTATGTAAGGCTGGAATATCTTTTGACTCCTTAGAATTATTGTAACAGATTTCTAAAAAAAATTGTTTTAGGGATTTGGAAGCTATGTTTTCAGAAGTTGGATATGTACAAGAACTTTTATATTTATATTATACTAATATAATACTTTTTCCTTATTGAAAAAACGTTGGCATAAGTTCACTTACCCTACTGTAGCCAGCGAATGACATGATATGCTCACTTGTTCGGTTGATAGGCGTAGGTTACTTACGCGTTTTACGTGAATGGTTCATTTTAAGTCACAAAATTATCGTTCCATATTAAAGTCATTAATCATATTCATGTTTATCATCAATTCGTTGCTGCTTTTTCTCTTAAATTACTGCCCATTCTTTCTTTTTCGTTCACCTTTGTCAGCACGCCGAATGTACAGGCAACTAACAGTACTCTCCTCCGGTTTTCCCCTGCAAACAATTGGAATAGCCGCGCCATTGCAATATACATGCATCTGGAAAGATGCCGCGACAACTAAGCTATGGTACACGATTGTTTTAGCTGGCAATGTAAAGCGCTATGAAATATAAGCATAAAGATATTCAGATCGTGATTGTGCGCATATGTTCCAAGGACTCAGCCGCCAGGACCTCTTGAATCCTCCTGCGAAATAAGCTGTAAAGCATATAGACGTGACATTTTTGTTAGGTCATAAACTGACAAGAAACACACTAGATGAACTGCACCATTTATCTTTTCAATAATAATATTGTCAGGTTGGTGTGGGTCCAAATTGTGGATAGGCAGGCCTAAATATTTCAGGAAACCAGTGACGAGTACCAGCCGCCTGCGATGCTTTGTTACATACGGCCCCAGAGAATCTTGTAGATGCGAAGAAACTTGCAAAACCCACATGAGCATTACGGATCTGCATAGGCACAAGACGATGCAGATTTTCGGTGGGTTTTGCAAACCACGTGATCGCGCTGGACAGGAAAGTAAATCTATGAAATCTTTGAATCAGTGGAGGTAATGATTACCACCCTCAGAACACTGGTAATATTCACACCTGCCTTCAATTTTGAATTCACACCTGCTTTTAATTTTGAAATTTGAAATGCCCGGTTAAGAACATGAGGGATCAATAACCAATCTGCTGCATAGGCTTTAATGCTGCTACATGTGGTATATACATCATGAAATATATCTTATATACAAGCTTTAATATATATAATTTCAAAGTAAATGAAATATACAACATCCACAATTAAAATCCTAAGGCCCTCCACCTCCAAGCTGCACAGCTAAAAACCTATGGCGCTCCAATACGGCACGCAAGTGAAAGTGCTGCACAGCCAGCATGTAAAAAAGGCATGCACAACAAGCAATTAAAAACGCACATTTTTTTAAAAATATAAATAAATCTAAATCTAACGCAGCAGCGACAGCCAACAATTAAAAACGTTTTTCTAAATCTAAATTGGCACCCACAGATAATATAAATAAATCTAAATCTAACGCAGCAGCTACAGCCAACAATTAAAAACGTTTTTTTAAATCTAAATTGGCACCCACAGATAATAAGTAAGGCGCCCCACTCACCCATGGTGCGGCACGAGCTGCCAACAATTAAAAACGTTTTTCAAAATCTAAATCGGCACCCACAGCTGATAAGTAAGGCGCTCCACTCATTCATTGTGGGGCACAAGTTACTATCTTTATGTCTAAAGGCGTATATCTATTGACAATTAGTGCATTTAATAGGTTTTTAGTTCTTAATAAGTTTTTTTATGGAGGAGATTAAATATGTCTAGAATATTCTTAGTTGTCACAATAAATGAATGGTTCTGATTTCATCCATTAACTTACGAGCTGTTATAAAGACATCGATTTATATGTTTACTATTTTACATTTACCTAATCATCTTTAAAAATTACTGTGTTCACTAACTTATTGCCACATCTACCTGATTAAAAAATATTAAAATATTTGCACACAATTGTAGCCACTTTTCTATACTGACTGTGTTTCCTTTTATTTCATTTCTGTGCTGAGAGCGTTTAGTTTCATTTAATTTCATTTCTGTGATGGCCGCCTATCTACCTTTTGGCGTTAATCAGCCACATAATTGTAGCTGTGATAGTGTAATGCACCAGTTAAATGCATAGCCAACAATTAAAAATGCACCATTATTATTTTGAAATCTAAATAGCCACCCACGGCAGGTAAATAAGGCGCCAAGGTCACCCATGGTACGACACGAGCTGGTAAATGGTAAAGAAGGTGGAGTGAAAGCTCCCACTCATCCACTGTTATCCATTTACAGATTAACTGATTAACTTAATTGATACCTGGTAAGGGAAGCTGAAAGCACATAAGTAAAAAAAAAAATCAAAAAATTTAAGTAAAAAAACCTAAATCAAAAAATCTAAATACAGTGAAATAAAAAAATCGAAGTAAAAAACCCTAAATCCAAATATCTAAATAAAGTGAAAAACTAAAGCACACTAAAAAAAATAAAAATCAAAGCAAATTAAAAAATCAAAAGGCAGTAAAACACAACACCTTAATCACCCATTTTAATGCCAAATGGACATTTTTTTTTTTTTTTTTTT
>SNQJ01S0010870.1:223946-246521 GCA_010110895.2 Picea sitchensis | reverse complement strand
ATAACTCGATGGCTTGCACCATTCTATCTCCCCGTGCATGACCTTACATAATGCTTTTGCTAATGACCAAACACTACAATGAAAGAATGGTACACCCTTCTCTTGTGAGTATGATGACCAATAAGAACTTATGGATTCCAAAGTGTTTTTGGCTATGTTCCTTGCCATGGTAGGTTATTGTTTGCAACTGTTCTCTTTCTGTGAATTTTTCTTCATCTACTCATATGCATTTTTCTATGGCCCCTCATGGGAGGAAACCCCATATCTCGCGTACCAACTCTTCCCTTACTACTAAGGTTTTGATACAAATAGTTGAGTTTTATCACTAATTTGTGCCTCAGAAAGACTAGGAGTCCATTCTTGCAATGGAAGTAGAGGTCAAACTAGTAAGAGAGTTCAAAGATGATAAGGAGGTTGAAAATCATGTGGGAGAAATCATACCGGACTTCAGTTGCACCATAACCTGAATTCAGAGTTTTACAGGACCCTTGAGCAATATTGGCACACCAAAACAATGGTGGCCCTCGGGATGCTTCCCGAATGATATCCACCAGCTAAAGCATCGTATGAGGATTCTGGAGGTGAAAAATGCTCATCTCATCTCAATGGTTACTTGGATTGCCAAAATACATGGTGGCTCCTTCCATCTCCTTGATACTGGTCATCCATTAGTGGATTTGTCTTCTACTACTAGTCATATAGATGTTGTTTTCCTATCGACCTTTTAGGTTCCTCGTGCCACTAGTTAATACGAATTACAATTTTTTTCTACATTCTTGTTCTAGTTTTTGTATGTCTAGTTCATAGGGAATTTCATAAGTGTCATTACAGACTGTTGGTTATTTAGGTATAATTTTATCAGACTATTTGTTTTCAAAATTTTGCCTTGTTTCCCCACTTGGATAGGCTCACAAACATGGCATGTCTTGGTTTCAAAAGTTTTTCTAAGAATTTATTGAAATTTAAACCACCACAGACATATATGTACATTTTTCAATATTTATATAGTTCCTACTTACATACTATATATATATATATATATATATATATATATTTACAACTTTTGTCTTCCCTCATGTTATTAATTCATTGCTTAGTATCTAGTTGGAATGAGTTAAACTAATACAAACATTTGGGATGTATACATATGGATATATTTATGTCTCCCATAATATTATTTTTACTATTATAAGCTCATTGTAATGATAGTTATGTGATTGTTTAAACATGCAAATTAAAATGTGTAATTTTAGTACATGGATACGAGTTCAAAATTTTGTGAATGCATAACATTTGCGAGCCATAGTGTAAATAAGTATACATTCTTAATTCCATGCCAATACATATATGGATTCTCATATGCAATTTGTGATGTATCAATATGGATATGAGTATTGGTGAGCCAACTTGCAAGTCAACGAGCTATGTAATAACCACATGACTAGAGTTTTGAGGTAAGCTAGATGTCATAGACTTCAATAAAATAACATATGCTCTAATTTTTACTTATTATTTAATTTAATACTTCAAATATTTCTATGATCTATGGGAATTTTGTTTTTCACAAGATGCACAACTTGCCTAGAGTGGTTGTTTAATGGCGTATCTCTAAGAATAATAGTTGCACAACATGGATTGATATAGGGTGTTCACTCTAGCTCTATCATGAAGTGTGGACCGATGGTTGGATCAAGGTTTCAAAACTAGGGTTTGAAAGGATTCAAAAACAAATACACCATAGGTGTCGACATATTCAATCTGTAAAATAAGGTCACGCCCGAGATGCCAAGAGAACCACAAAGACCACAGGTTTCATGCCACTAAGAAAGGATATATACAAATAGGAAACATCCCATTCAAATCCACACATTAAATTCACATTGATTAATATAATTCATATAGGTGTCACATAAAATACTTAGTAACAGACTTACATTCAGACCAGAATACATAATATGTAGAGACAAAAGTTCTTCATGCTTCATTAATTAATATTAAATCCATTCACATACAGTTTACTACACATAGGTTGAATCCTACTCAAAGAGAATTCATAACGAAATAGAGACCAACAATGCACTGAGATTTCAATCTACTTTCTCTCTCATATTCACACAATATATTTGATCATAACTAAAACTAATGCAATGTGTAACTGGAGCTATAATTCCTCTATTGTTAACATAATAATACACTTTTTGTTAACCAAAAAACCAAACCTTACATATCCACATGGATCCCCCTTAACTTCCATGGAGTTTGGCAATGATAACAACCTTTCCAGCTCAACCATAACCTAGACCATGACCAGTCGGGTTATAACAAAAATGGTTACTAAATACATTCAAGGATTTGGCATGCATTTGATGTCTTCAAATCTTTGTGCATGGTACAAAACGAGTTGGTGTGCACAATATATCCCTAGTTAGTGCTGGTGATGATTTACCACAAGTTTAAGGGCCCTCAAGTCAACATGGAACCTTCATATCGGCTTGAGTCTCTACCAATTAAATATCCATTCAAGGAATTGATAATTCAATGTTACATACACTTGGAAGAAACTAATAGAAGTTGAAATTCATGGATTTAATTGTTGGAGGTTATATTTGTATAGGATCACTTACAAGTAGAAATCTATTTTTCTACATCTTTATGTGTTCTACATTAATTTAGATAGCTACCATTCATTTTTTTAACATGCTATGAATTTTTGGAAGTAAATTATTATTATATGTTGATGGAATAAGTATTGTAGCTAGATACATGTGAGAACTTTTACATTGACTATCAACTGTCTCAAATCTTCCTCCATGTGTGGCTTTAATCATTAGAGATAAAAGGGGCTTGTTAGTGGCCATTTGTGTAGACATGTTTTGTTACAAGATTTAAATTTAAAATTTAATACACTATGAATCTAGGAATCCAAGAGCAATAAAAACCACTTCAGACATATTTTGGGAAATACGTTATAATTTAAACAATTTACTATAAATTTGACAATCAATCACATTCGAAATTTGATCAGAGTTATCAATAATATTGGAAACCATTTTTTATGTCTAGTTCTAAACTCTTTAAAGGTGGAAATGGTTTGTAACCAATAAAGTTTCATTAATTCTAAAGTGGATTCATATTTAGATATTTGTTATTTGTGTTTCAAGTGAAATAATGTATAAAAAAAAAAAGGTGAAATATTGGTTCTTACATGATGATACTTAGAAAATTTAGTACAATTTATCATGGCATAGTATGCAAAGTCATGGGATCTTCATATAATATTTGTGTTTCAAGTGAAATAATGTATAAAAAAAGGTGAAATATCGGTTCTTACATGATGATACTTAGAAAATTTAGTCCAATTTATCATGGCATAGTATGCAAAGTCATGGGATCTTCATATAATATATATTGCAATTTGATGTTTTCATGTTTAGGGTATAGTTAACTGCATTTATAATGTTGTTGTTCTAGTTTAACTTGGTTCCCAGGAGGTAGAGCTCAATCCAACATAACAAAGTATTGTGTGGTAATTTTTCATTTTTGTTTGTGTATGTTTATTTGTTTTTTAGCTTATTTTTTTAGAGTTAATTTTGTTTTATTAATTCATGATTTATGTAAGTTTGTTTAATTTTGTAATTGTGTTTTAATTTTCAGTAATGACATTTTTAATTCATGAATTAGTTTTTATCAAAGTTTTTATGTAATTTATGGAAAAAAATAAGTGCTTAAATCATGCTAGGGGATTGGGGATTTTCTGCTGACAACAAGGTTTGTGACCATTTTTAAAAGTCATTGCACTAGCCACACACCAAATTGGTGTATTGAGAACCCCTTCCTAACCATTTGACCAATAAAATCTATGGATTTGAACTTATAACCTCTTAAGACATAACTTTATCCAATTTCACAATCACTTTACTTACAAAAATCATAATGATCTTGATAATGTAACTTCTATCATATTTAAATATAATATTATTTAAAAAAGAATAATATAACTCCTTTTATTTGTTCAATATAATTTTTAATTTAATCAATAACATCTACTTAAAAAAGTGTTTATAATGCAAGTAGAAACAATTTACATATTAAGTTTTTATGATTAAGTAATTTTATTTAGAGGAAAAAAATATTTATAATGCAACTGAAACATTGTACATATTATATTAAAATTTAATATATTAGTGAAATAAATAAAATAAAATAAAAACTGTTAATGTAAAACTAAGTTTCTTTGTTTGCTGGGTTATAATTTAATCATAATTTGAATTACTTGTGATAATGATTTAGATTTAAATTTAAACAGCCATCATGTTTGGCCGAGCAAAAGAGATGACATGCGCACTCGCTAAGCGTTAAGCTGGATGGCATACTTGTGTGTAATTATAATCAAATTTAAAAAATAAACGGATCTCGTTTCTCTCTCTTTCACATTCCATTTGTCACCGCTCGGAATGAACGGACAACTAACCGCTCTTTCCTCCCGTTGGAATTTCAAAAGTGAAAAATTCGTCAAGGTTTCGAAGACTAATACCCTGTTATATTCGTTTCAACAAAGAAATTTAACGGTCCAGTAAATTTTTTAACCGCATTTCCCGTCAAATTCCATCCCTCGCAGCGGCAAAGAATTAGAATATACGTAACTGAAAAGTCGTCTCTGTCGCTATAACCATCGTACCATGCCACATGATCGCACCAGACACGAAAGACAAACTCATCATGCACTGCACTATTTGTAATCGAGAGGTAATCACTAACACCGTCACGACTCACAACACTACATGATCGCACCAGACACGACAGAAAAAATCATCATCCACTGTACTGTTTGAAACCGAAAGGTATTCGCTAGTACAGCCACGACTCACAACACCACATGATCGCACCAGAGAGAAGAGAAAAATCCATCATCCACTGTATTGCTTGAAACCGAGAGATAAACACTAGCACCGTCACAAGAAATGTTATGTAAAGAGGAGTATTAGTTCTACTGTTTAATAGGATATGACATTTTCTAGGTGGAATTTCCAAGATCAAGAAAATCCATCCTATATTAAGGTTTATGGAAATCTGTGTAGATGTTGAGATCCTGTTTGCCCTAAATACTTCAGATCATTATATGCATTTTGCATGAGATGAAATGTGAAAGTTTGATGGGGAAGTACCCATATTCATCATTTTCGAATCTAATCTTTTTCTAAACATGGATGACATGCATCCTCATCTTCTTCAAAACTATTTTCCTGAATTGCATGTATATTATTTTTTAACTTGTTTAAATGGGCTTAAACAAATAAGGATTTTTTAAACTGTCAACGCGAAAGTAAATTTTTTTTTCAAGCAGGATGGCAACAACGACAACAGTTTAAACAACATAACTTGATGACGAACACCACACACGCAGATGAGGCAACATAACACAATGACTCAGACACTAGCACATCAGGCAACTGGACAAAACATGCGACAATCCAAGACAGATATAAAAGAAAACCCGCTCAAGACAAGCAAGACAACGCCTACAAGCTAAAGGACAACATCAACCAACCCGACACAACGGCTTTGATGACCAGGAAACCTCTATGACGTGCAAAACCAAAATGCGTTAAGGCGTTTCAAACCAAGTGCCAACATCAATTACAACGAACAATGCCCACATCAGGAAGCGCAGACTCTGGTCATGTTATCATTCGCCTCTATCTGTCAAAGTGCGCGATGATCCACTCATGAGGAATCATGTCGTCACCAGGCGATAGGTGTGACAGTAACCATGGCGCAACATAATATAATTGGACCCTTAACCCAAGATAAATCTGACGTGCTAGGAGACCAAATTAACTGACAAGAAGACTATACCCATGCACGCAAGCAACAATACAACAAGACGCAAGGTAACCTCACTAAAATTGAAATGTGCAACCAACTGAAGGATTTATTGTTTCCTACAAGGCAACATGTGTGGTGAAACAACTATGACTAACCACGCTTTAAAATTCGACTTAAGGCACAAGGCACAAGTAACCAATTAACTGTTAAAATATTAATCGTTTTAGCTAATAAAACTAGTAAACCCTCAACCATTAATCTTATGCAAGCCATTAACTATTACACCAATAAACCATAAATCATTAATTGTTAATCATTATGTCTATGTGCGAATGAGTGAACTATTATCATTGCAATTAATCATGTAATCTATTACCAAAGCAATTAAGCCATTATTCTATTACGATCGCAACATTTAATCTATTGTGGCAGAAGTTAAAAGATGGATAAATGAACAATGGTTAAGGAAAAACAATTAATCTATTGTTTGCATAAGTCATCACACACACACACACACACACACACACACACATATATAACCATTGACATATAAAAAAAAAAAATCTAATTGTAGATCTCAATTCAATTAAATTACTACTAAAGATCTCGTTGACGATAAGTCTGATGAAGTATTTGTTGTCTATCATAAGCACTTTTTCTATGTGATGTAGTATTAGTTGTCTATCATACATTAGATAAAATACAATCCAATAATGTTGTCTAACCATGTGCTATCGAAGGATAAGACATCAACAATAAAACCAAGGGCTATCTATTATTAATAAATCAACATTCACAGATCGTTGTCCATTAATAATTACTGCCCACAATCAATCATTGTCTATTAAATGCATTATGTGGTTGTTCTATTAAATATATGACATGATGTCTATCAAATATGTTAATGTTGTCTATTAAAAGTATGATATTGATGTCTTTTAATACATGATTGTGATGCTATACAACATATTTATAATTGTTTCAATATATACAGATCGTTGTGAGTCCATATTTATTACTAAAAAGGAAAATCGTTGTAATACGTAGCATTCAACGTAGCAATTACAAACACAACAATTACATAGTCAAACACAACTATTGCACATCCATAAAGCACAATTATTACACAGTCTCAAATGCAGCTAAAGTACAGTCACAAAATATGTATAAAATCACAGTCATAAAGATTCAATTCGCAGTCACAAGATATGCATAAAATCGTTATAAAGATTCAATTCGCAGTCACAAAATATGCATAAAATCGGTGTCATAAAGATTCAATTCACAGTCACAAGATATGCATAAAGTTGTTGTCATAAAGATTCAATTCACTGACATTAAAGTCACATACCTCACAATAGTTAAAAACACAAACCTCACAATAGTTAAAAGGTGATTCGCTGCCAATGAAAACACATACCTCACAATAGTTAAAAGCGCATCTCTCACAACAGTTAAAAACACATCCCTAATAACAGTTAAAAAACATACCTCACAACAGTTAAAAGGGGATTCGTTGTCAGTTCAGATAGTTGTGTTAAAGGCCACGAAAATCATAGGGTGAAAGATGGGTAATGAGACACAAAAATCATGGTGGAACTATTGTGTAAAGGCTTGGTAAATCACCGAGAAATTAGCAGTGTGAAGGCTGAGTAAAGAATCCAAGAAACTCATAGATAATCAATCAAAAGAAAACGTAGAATAAATCAACCACCAGAAAATGCAGATGTAATCAATCACAAGAAAATGCAGAGATTTGGCATTCAAGAATCAGAGGTTTATCAAAATTTCAGCAATTAAAAATGTAGAGGAAATCAGAGTTTTAATCAAACATGATGCATAGATACTCATTCACAAGGAAGGCATAAAGATTAGAGATTAACCATAAGAGAAAATTGTAGAGATTTGTAAGGGCAAGATAGTTGAGAGAAATTTATCCTTCACTTATTATCCATGCACAGGAAAGTAGGGCATTTGATTATATAGGTCTTTAAACATTGGAGTGACGACCGTCGATTCGGCTCCTGGCCGATTACTCAAGAACACACTAATAACTTAAGAATAAGGGACGAAAGATAAAAACACAAACTCTTCGTAATAATCAATAAAACCCACACAGAGAAGTCATTGCAATCATAAGTTAGTTTCTCCATGGAAATCAATTTAGAATACAACAAGCAAGCAGATTACAAATATTGTAGCAAAGTAGGTGCAAGAAATATCATGGCAACAAAATCTTCAACCGAGCACAGAAAAATAACATGTGTAAATTAAATTTCATTGCAAGTATCAACTTTAACAGGTGTACCTTAGCCAAACATTAATGCTCGGTAGATGTTTTCCCATGCGCTCTCCATCCATCTCCCGCTTGCCAACCAATGTGACCTCACAGATACCTCTTAGCCAACACTGGGGGTACTCTTCCTCCCCCTGAGCCCCCTGAGCCGCAAAGGGGCCATGCACACAATACCAGAGAATTACTAGCACCCAAATCTCCTCACAAGGTCAAGCTACCACTCATTACTCGAGTTGGGTATCCAAACTCCCACAAGAGAAGTTTAGTCAAGACAAAAATTCAACAACCTAACATTATGAAAAAATATGAGATCCCTAATCCTCCTCCTCCATCCTTTTTATAGAGTTTTCATGTAATTAGTTTCCCAAATTCTCATTAAATTCATTTTTCATTTAATTAATTAGGAAAAACATCCCCCGTACACATGTCGTATGATCCTCTAGTTGCACTAGAAAATTAATTTTATTAATTATTTAATTATTCTTATTTCCCTCACCCACCTAAAAGCATTCCTAAAAACGGTCCTTCGTGTCCCAATATTCCCATACAAATATTAAATGACTTATACCTTACTTAATTCCTAGTTGAGTTCATAAATAGCAAGTTCCCAAGGCAAGATTCCTTACTAAGTTAGACATTCATCTTTTTCTTTATGTTTCCTATTTTCTTTAGGTTTCCCCTTTTTATTTAAGTTTCCTATTTCTTTTAAGCTTCCTTCTTTTTTTCTTTTTAACTAAAAAACAATTTAGCAAGTGTAGATAAAACAACCATTTACCCTTTTTCTTATTTAATTAAAACTTTATTTAGCAAGTGTAGATGAAACAACCATTTACACTCTTTTGTTTTTAACTAAAATTACATTAGCAAAAATAGATACAAACAACCATTTCCCTTTTTAAAATTTTAATCCTCCATTGTAATTTTGAATTTAATAAATAAATTTGAATTTCTTAGCCCCCTTCTTGTTACATGTTCATTTATTATTTTTTTGACCACATGTTCTAATTAGACCTAGGTTGTAATTTCACTAGGTTGGGCAACATTTTTATTAGGGAAAAATGTTTTTAAATCTTACTTGTCACATCATTCATTTTAAGGTCGTCTAGGTTTATTCACTTACCAGTTAAAATCATGACATGCCCTTCAGGACACACTAGGTGCTCCGAGGGTGCCACTCGCCTCCTTCCTTTTTGCTTGCACAACGTGCCCTTCAGGACACACTAAGTGCTCCAAGGGTTCCGCTCGCTGCTTGACTGACTTGGTAGACATCAAACCCCTGGAGTCAATACTCTGCCAAGTGATCTTGTGGGAGACTAAGGGCCTCTAAGGAATAACGCCCCTACCTTATTGTGTGCCCCTTAGAATCATCGTGAGCGACTGTCACAGTCTTCCCCCACGATATCATGGGTCTTATCGAATTATCTAATCGTTAACCTACAGTTCGAGCCACGGCGGGAGTGCTAGTAGGATGTGGCAGGGTTGCTGCCACACCTCTCCATCAAGTATTTGGTTGTCTTGTGTGACCCCTTTACTTCACATGTGAGTCTAGTTGGCAAGCTATCGTCATCCTTCATCATCAATGAATCATGGCAGCAATAATAATCAATCATCATAACATCTAATCATATGTACATATGTCATATCAACAACAATCAAACCCCAATAGTCCACTCCCTGAATCGATCCAGAGTCCAAGGGGTTTCATCGATGCCTCTGCATCCTCGATGTCCAAAGTCCTACACACTCAGGAGAACCCAGTCAATAGAACCTATCTATGTAAATACAACCAAAATAACATATCATCATATCCATAATATATCACAATCATAATAAAATGACCAATAGTATAATAATATGGATCACTTGCAAGCAAGTGTCCTCAAAGAATAAGTTTTCTCAGTGCACGCAAGAGCGGTATGTTACATACACCCCATCTTGGTTTAAACTTTCTCCCGAAGTTTCACAGTATATAAGTGCCAAAATGAAGTGTATCATAGTATCATAAGTCTATCTATCAAACAAAAATGGAAACTGTTGGCACATATCATATGCATCCTCCTAGGTCATCAATCGAGGACTATAGTTGTCCCACTAGACTTTGACCGGATCTACTGTTCGACGTCATAGTTTTCAAATGTGATGGTCCAGGATGAAGATTGGCTCAGCCGTGAGTTCACCCTCATCATATACCTACAAAGAATGCATGTCAATAACATGTGTAGGATCACTAATATAATGTCTCAAAAAATATACGTGAAAAACATCGTGTTGATACTGAGAGGGGGGTGAATCAGTATCAAGTACAATTTAAAAACATTTTTCAACTTGTACTTAAACCATTCAATTATATCCAATGATCAATGAACAATAGTATAAGAGTTACACCAATACACCACGCTACACCATGCACAATATGAGAAATAATAATGGATTTTTTGTTCGAAATAATGACTTCCAAATGTAGCTACGACTTCCAAATGTAAAGGAGGATAAACCTCAGAGGAAGATACAATCCTCAATATCAAGAGATATTTGAACTCTCTATCCACTTTCCCTTCCTTCACCGGAATATATGAGAGATAATAAAACTTTACATTAAATCATCACCAATCAACCAATCATCACATAGAGACTGATAATGCTTTTCCGGAGACTTCTTTAATTTCTGCAATTATTCAATTCTTGGAGTGCTCTGATCCTATGAATAATGTTACTCAATGTGTTGTCTGAAACTCCTATAATTTTCATAGCGGATCACTCTTTAAAAGAAGGGTTATGAAAGATGGTAGACTTTATTCAATTACAGTGCCATTGAAGACTAACTTGTCACGTATGCCACAGCAGCTCCAATATTTAACATCTGATTCTGAAACTCTTTTAAAACTACAGTCCATTATATTTCCAATGGAAGTGGTTCAACTACATTCGGAGTCTGTATGAAAAAAGTTATAACTATTTTACCCAAAACGCACCGTTTTATTGACCTGGATTTGAGGTGAATCACAAACCCTATATTCCCGCAATTATATCTCCCATGGAGTATCGAGACGGACATGGACTGCTCTCGTTTGTGCATGGATAGACGGACGGAATGGATGGACAGTTGAATAACGTGGATCCCGCAAAAGACTTCATCCTCCCCTTGAAATCCGACCTTCTTTTTCTTCCTCTTCCCTCACGAAATTCGACTTGTATCAAATGAATGTATAATGATATTTATTTATACCATTTATGTCTTCCTTTTAACATTAGAGCGGCGGCGCTTTCTTATTTTGTAATATTATTTTCTTTAATTATTTCGGGGCCTACATGTACTTTCCTTTTTCAATTCACTTTGTCATCTTCAAAACTCATTTTATCCTCAACCATGAAGATCCATGTGATGTACCACATACCATCGGAACCGAATGATGTATACTATCCATTCATGGGTGTTGTATATGCGTAATGCATTTTCCTTCATGTCCAAATGCCTTTATCAATCTTGGGTCCAAAACCCATGACTAGGGTTGACATCAATGACAACAATCAATCTTCAACAATCCTTGTTATTGATGGAAACACTCCTTCTTTCCCTATCATCAGTCCCAATTTCTCTCCCCTTTGACATCAATGGCAAGGGTAAGGCTTCTCCACGATTTAATGAAGGTAACCTTCTTCTTTGGGGTTGCTCCCCACGAACATGTGGCCCTCAATAATACTTCATCATTATTTTTGGTCTTTGGGACTTTTCTTCCTTGGAATTATTTTGTGTAAATCTTCTCTCTCTTCTTCATGTCTGAGTAATGTATGTATGTTGGGATCTTGCTTGACTGCAGTTGCAACCAATCTTCTGAGTTATTTTCTCTAATTTTACATTTACGGGAGTCAAACATAAGAGTGTGTCCTTGATCCTGTATTTTGTTGACAGGAAGATTAATGCTTCTATATTCAATAATGGGACTTTTCACCTTTTACATTTCACTTCCAAGCTTTACAATTCCTCCATGATGTTTTGGTAGATGGAGTCATCTCCAAATGCAACATTCCACCCTTTTTCTTCAAGTACGACAAATTTGCTTTGATCTCGGTCTTAATATGAGATGAGCACCCACGTCTATTAACCATTCATCTTCTTCTTTGCATTCTTTGTCGACTAATGCTATTGAAATTTTCATTATTAATGTTGAATTTCTTTCCTTTTTCATCTTGTAGTTGGTACAAACATTGGCATATAGTTATCTTCTTCATCTCACGCAATCTTGTGCTTTCTTGTTAAGATTAATGCAGTTAACAAACATACAATATTTTGATCCATTAATGGGTCAAATGGATTATAATTTTCCTGTTGAAAGGTCTCTGAACATTTTCATATCTACTATTTTCACCATTCATGTAGCTTGCATAGTTATTCCTTTCATTGATTCTACAATTGGTGCCTTGTGTCCAAAATTTCACAAGTATAACAATGTCCTAGAAAGAAATTTTGATACTTGGTATTAAGTGATCTTCTTTGTGGTGTGGTCAATATGGGTTCACGATCTATTCTACGTGGTTCCTTCATAATGATTGATTTCATACGTGATGGGAGAGGATATTCTTGATGTCTCATTCGCCGAATTCTATTTTCTATCATCTTGTTGTTCAATTTCGTTCTGGGTGTTGGTTTCATCATTTTCAACTTCTTTCTCTTGTTTTTGTTGTCTTCAATTTGTCATTGTATCCTAGTCTTGTCTTGTCGTTTGGATATCTTTGACTTCTAAGGGATCTATCTAATTTTTCAGTTCTTTTTGAACTTCTTCAACCTTTTATTTGTCAATAGTAGTATCTCCCCTTTTGTGTGATCAATTACGCTTTTCAATTTCTCATAATCTTCTAATTGTTCCTTCAAGCTGTTAATGGTCTTTTCAAGTTTTAATTCTCTTCTTCACAACTACTCAATTCACCTTTTAGTATTATGTTTGTGTTTCTAAGCTTGCTATTTTTTAGTTTCAGCAATGCTTCAACTTTTCAAGATTCTCATCTTCTTGTTCCTCCTGCATTGTCTTTGTACATCCCCAAAAGGAATCAAGGTTGGTTTCTTCATATGAATCTTCTTCACAAATGAGATTTCTTCTTCTTTTAAATTCTTATGATCATCATCACAGGTTTCTTAGGTTATGAAAGGACTTCTCCTCCATTATCTTCTTCATCACTCTCATCTGAGGAGATGTCATCATCCTTGGGTAGAAGCTCTTTTTGTGTTGAGACTTCTCTTTTTATAGTAACGTTTTCAACAATGTGTCCTATTCTACCACAATTAAAAGCATTTGAGAGACTTACCTTTGTATCTTCCACTTCCTTTAGGAACCGCTTCTTCACAGAAATTATTATTTCTTCCTGTCCAATTCGTTATCCTTTGTCTTTTTTTTTTGTCTTTATGGCTTTAAAGGCATACCATTGTTTGTCCCCGGTCTAGCATACTTGTTCTAATTTCATATGCCATAAGAGTCCCATGTAATTCGCTCCATTGTCATTTTGGTCAAGTCCCTAGTTTCTTCA
Organism: Picea sitchensis; assembly: GCA_010110895.2. NCBI lineage: Eukaryota > Viridiplantae > Streptophyta > Pinopsida > Pinales > Pinaceae > Picea > Picea sitchensis. Next base: position 232,879 of record SNQJ01S0010870.1, on the reverse strand, counting down.
ATGGCGGAGACCCAAGCAACCCAGCATCTCCTTCAAGAGAAGTGTGTGATCTAAGCATTTTTTGCACAATAATGGTTTCTTTGATCTCTTCACCCAATCCTCTAATGGCATTAACAACTTCATATACAAGAAGATGGGTTGCAATATCTTCTTTTCATTCATCTTCAAATTTTCAAATTACGCTCTATGTCTTTGAAGCTTGACACCTTAACTTTGGATCACCTGTAAGTAGATATTCTTGAGTTTGTCCGCACCTCTTTAGCAGGTGTTACATCCATCCTTTAGCAATGGTTTGGTGCAGAGATGATGCTAGAATAACATGCGGATTTTTATTTACAACTCATAAGCTTCTTCTATTTGGATCGATTGGAGCATTATTTGGGGATTACATAGCCATTCTGGCCGAGGAAGGTGCCAAATGTCTGCTCCCAAAGCCGTTAGGTAAGTTTCTACTCTATCACTCCAGTATGCAAAATTTCTTCCACCATCCAATTTTTAATCCCATTTGAAATGTGTAACCATGGTCATCCATTTACTTTCGAGGATTTTCCTTCCAGTGGTTTTAACCCATACAGCACCTTCTGATACCAGTGTTTGATACTAAGAGGGGTGAATCAATTATCCAGTACAATTTAAAAATCAACTTATGCTTAAACCATTCAATTATATCAATGAGCAATAGTAGTAATGAGTATGAGAGTTACCAATGCACCACAATACCCCATGCACAATATATGAGAAATAATCAATAGTTTTGTTCAGGAAGTAATGACTTCTAAAGGTAGCTTCTAACTTCCAAATGTAGGGAGGGATAAACCTCCAAGAGGAAGATACAATCCTCAATATCAAGATATGTTGAACTCTCTATCCTTGCCCCTTCCTTCCACCCAGAATATATGAGAGATAATAAAACTTTACATTAAATCATCACCATCAACCAATCATCTAGAACGATAATGCTTCGAGACTTCTTCAATTTATGTATTATTCAATTCTTGGAGTACTCTGATCTGTAGATAATGTTACTCAATGTATTCTCTGAAAATCCTCTAATTTTCTCCTTGAATCCTCTAAAGAGGTTATAGAGAGAATGGTTGACTTTATTCAATTATGGTATGTTGAGACCAACATGCTGACGTACTTGGCTCAATATTTAACATCGATTAGGCTTCGTACACATGAAACTAAAGTCGTAATATTTCCAATGGAAGTGTTCCCCTTGCATTTGGAGTGTATGAAAGCAATTATGTGGTTTTACACCGGAATTTTGTTTGTTATTTAGTTTGGTAGTCACAAACCCTATATTTCACAGTGTATCTCCATAATTATATAAGCGAATCAAGGCTAAAATTTTTAATAGAGGTATAACAGTAATATCAATACCATAGCGATGTCACCTATCTGAATCGTTCTAGAAAAAGGTTATGGCAAAAATGGTAAGATGGCATGTAAATAATACCTTAGAACACATCACCAAAGACTTCATCCTCAACGGAAATCGGCCTTCTTTTTCTTCTTCTTCCCTCTGAAATTAGACTTGTATCAAATGGATAATGATATTTATTTATACCGACATGTCACTTCCTTTTAACATTGGAAGGACTGACTCTTTCTTATTTTGTAATTATTTTTCTTTAATTATTTTCGGGGCCTACATGTACTTCCTTCAATTCACTTTGAATAAATGCTGAATTTATTTCTCCTCAACCATGAGAATCCATGTGATGTGTGCCACATACCACGGAAACAACATGATGTATAATAATGTGATGTGCCACATACCACCGGAAACAACATGATGTATAATATCCATTCATGGGTGTTTTATATGCATGTGCATTTTCCTTCATGTCCAAATAGGTTTATCAATCTTGCGGTCCACAACCCATGACTAGGGTTGACATCAATGACAACAATCAATATTCCAACACATCGTGAATACGCCTTAAAGAATCAGGCAAGGCTAGTTGATAGGCCACGGTCCGCTTCCTTTCCATAATCTCTAACATTCCCACGAACCTAAGAGAGAGTTTAGCGCCCTTTCTAAACTTGATCAAACTCTTATGTGGTTTCACCCACAAGAAAACTCGATCGCCAACTTCGTAACTATGGTCGATACGATGCACATCGACATAACTCTTCTGTCGATCTTGCGCTTCCTTGATCCTTTGTCTTATTATTTTCATTTGATATTCCATTTCTTGGATCACTTCTGGTCCCACTAGAACCCTATCCTCTAGTCGATCCCAACTCAACGATGTTCCACACGGTCGCCCATAAAGAAACTTGAAAGGCACCATCTTAATGGTGCTTTGATAACTGTTGTTATATGCGAATTCTACCAGTGGAAAGAATTATTTCCAACGCTTATTTTGGTCCATCACGTACATACGCAACATGTCCTCCAAGATTTGGTTTTTTCTTTTGGACCACCCTTTTGTCTCTGGGTGATACGTGGTACTAAAGTTAAGTTGGATTCCCTAGGCCTCTTGGAAACTAGTCCAAAATCGTCTGGTAAACACTAATTCTCGATCGAATATAATCCTCTTAGGCACGCCATGAAGCCTCACAATCTCACTGATGACAAATCTAGCTATGTCAGGTGCCTGATATGTTGTATGTACAGGAATAAAATGAGCACTATTCATCAGAGTGTCGACTACCACAAAAATCGAGTCATGTCTCCTTGCCTTCAGTGGCAATCCAACAATGAAATCCATCAAAATGACCTCCCATTTTGATTCCGGAATAGCGTGTGGCTGTAGTAATCCTGCTGGATGTCTATGTTTAGCCTTCACCTGCTAACATTTTGAACATCTTGCCACGTAGTTGACTATGTATTCCTTCATTCCTTTTCAGAAGAATAAGGGTTTAAGGTCTACCCTCATCTTTGTGACTCCAGTATGAGCCATGTACACTGCTCTGTGAGCCTCGTTTAGGATCAAACTCCTCAACTCGTCAGTCGGTGGTACGTAAATTCAATTTTTAAATCTCAATAATACATCGTCTTCCAATGTAAATCCTTCAAATCTTGGTACCATCATTTTGTTTTCTCCAATAAAATCCTTGACCTCTTTGTACCAGTCATCGTCGCGCTGTAAAGTTAAAATATTTTCACGTAGATTCGTCTGAAGAGGCATCACTGAAAATATGCGCGCTCTCCGACTCAATGTATCAACCACTATGTTCAATGTTCTCTTTATGTAAGTAATCTCAAATTCGTACTCGCTAAGAAATTATGACTAATGTCGTTGTCGTCCATTCAAGTTCCTTTTTGTAAAAATGTGTTGTAGTCCAAAATGGTTTGTTTTTAGTTCAAATTTTCATCCAATAAGGTAGTGTCTCCAAACTCTCAAGGAATATACAGTGGCTAACAACTCCAAATCATGCATCGCATAGTTCTCCTCATGACTTCTCACTTTCCTTGAGATGTAGGCGATATTTCGATCGTCTTCCATCAAGACTCCGCCTAAGTCTTCCTTGGATGTGTCAGTGCATACCAAGAAGTCCATGTCCATGTCAGGGACCTTTAGTATCGGTGTTGTTGTCAACAATTCCTTGAGCCTCTGAAATGCTTCCACGCATTTCTCGTTCCAAAGAAACTTATTGTTCTTCTTCTGCAATTCCGTAATCGAATCTACTATCCTCGAAAAACCCTCGATGAACCGTCGATAATATCCCGCTAAACCCATGAAGCTACACACTTCAGGGACATTCGTCAATGCAAGACATTCCATAATAGCCTTGACCTTTTTTGAATCCATAGCGATACCTTCATTGGAGATGGCATGCTCTAAGTAGTGAATCTTCGATTGATAAAATGAGCATTTAGATAATTTCCCATACAATTTGTTCTCTCGCAAACACTGTAGTACCAAGTGCAATTGTTCATCATGCTCCTCCATCGTCCGAGAGTAAATCAAAATATTACTAATGAATACTTGGACGAACTTGTCCAAGTCATCGCGGAACACCCTGTTCATCAAACTCATAAATGCCCCTGGGGCATTCATCAGTACAAACGGAAAAGCAATAAACTCATAATGTCCAAACCTCATATTAAATGCGGTCTTAGGGATGCTATCCTCCTTGATATGCAACTAGTGATACCCCGATCTCAATTTGATCTTTGAAAACACCATTGCACCCTTCATCTGATCAATCCTTGGAAACAGATATTGATTCTTGATCGTTTCTTTGTTCAATTGAGAATAGTCAATGCAGAGTCTCCACGACCCATCCTTCCTCCGTATGAAGATAACCGGTGCACCCCATGGTGACACACTTGGATGTATAAGTCCCAGGTCCAACAACTCCTTCAATTGCATTCTCAATTCATGTAACTCTAGGACCGACATATGATAAGGCATTCTTGTTATCGGTTCAGTCCTCGATTTTAGGTCTATGGTAAATTCCAATTCCCTCCTTGGTGGAATCCCAGGTAACTCCTCAGGGAAGATGTCTGCAATCTCTCTCACCACCAGAAGGTGTTCTAGACCTTTCATTACTCCCTTCTCTTTTAGCGCAAGGATTTCATAAATATTACATCCCTTGGACATGCTCTTCCGTAGCTGCAAGGAAGAGATGAACCTTAGGGAGAATCCCTGGTTCCGACCTACAATCATGTGTTTCTACCCCTCATAATCAACCAATCTCAACCGTTTCTTCTTACAGTTGAGTATCGCCTCATGTGATTCCAACCAATCCATATCGATCATGACGTCATAAGATCCTAACATCGTGACATAGAGGTTGGCCCTAGTGACAAAATCTCCCAGGTTAAGACTACAGCTTATAACCTTCCCTCAAACCTTTTGTTTGGCTCCTGAAGCCATTTATACAAAGCTAAAATCATCATGTCCGACTGCCTTTACCTTAATTATTTTTAGCACTACACCATAAACAAAACTCTCTATAACACCTAGATCTATCAAAATACTAAGGGTTAGTGACGGTACATGACGTCTCGAGCACAGTCGACTGGTGCTCTGCCTGGTGGTTATTGTTGGACCTTGACTAAATTTTGGAGAACCTTGGTCACGTTTGACCATTTTTGGGACTTTGACAAGCTGGTCGAAGGCAGAGCGCAAGGTGAAGAAGAGATAATGGGATCTCGACCCCTTTTTAGGGCATTTTTGGGTTTAGGGTTTATGTTATGGGTATGGGATGTCGGCCCATGGGATTTTCCCATGCTTAGGCCCCTTTTGTAAAGTATAAATAGAAAGTTAGGTGATGTAAGTAAGGGCGGTTATGTGGTAGTGTGATATTGTTCTAAGTGAAAGTGATGTAAGTAGTTTGATCTATGTGATCGAGCTATCTCTATGCATGTTGTGTGTTGAGAACTTGCAGAGATGAGTGCTAGAGATTGTAAGAAACCTGTGTGCAAACTGTAGGAAGGATTTGTGTTGTAACCTATCTCGGGGAAGGAGGATCTGGCGAGGTGCGTGCAAATATCTTGTCCTATGCAGAGTGGGTTCTTATGGATCTGTATTTGTATAATACTGACAAAAGACAATAAATAAGAAGAAGAGTTGGTGGACATAGCCCAACACTGGGGTGAACCACATATATCCAATGTTGTGATTGTTTTGTGCATTATTGTTGTTATTTTATTGATGTGATTTATGCTTAGTGCAATGATACATGTTAGATGCATCTGATATAATAGTAGCTTAGTGCTTAGTAATGTGAATGAATGCTAGATATGATCTATTTCTATATGCTAAGTGCTTGGATGTATTAGATCTTTTGAATACTACGTTGTTTTGTAATTAAGGTTTCGACTTGCGATGTGAATAAGGGTTAAATACTGATGAATGTTAACTACTAAGTGATATGTTAGGAATTGTGATAACAGATATATGTGCCAGCTAGGTTGTAGACACTTAAGTCCTGCAACCACCCCTACCTCTACCTCTAGTGAGACTTCATCGTCTTCGCAAGTGTTGCCGAAAGGGATGATAGTTAGGGTTTTGTTGGTGTGTTGAACCCTGGGTCTGCCCTTGTGTGCCAACAAATGGTTCCATTGTTGGGACCTGAAACTTTGATTGCTGGGAACTGAAGAAAAGAGAAATCGTTGTGCATAGATATGTTACTCTAGTGTGCAATATTATACTCGACTTGCGAAACTCTGCGCTGAGAAAGGAATCAGATCTGAAGAAAAGAGGTAAGATCTTAAAGATTTGTGCTCTGAGAAAGGTAAGATAAGTGATTTTTTCTTTTTTTCTTTTGAAAGAATGGATCTAGGTATGTCTGATAGATTTTGTCGTAGTCTGAAAACTAGGGCACAACTAGAATAAAGAAGATTGGATATGAGTAGATTTGATAGAAATAGTGAAAGATATGTTATTCCTATGAATAGAAATAATGTTTGGACTAACAAATGGATGCAAGATCCTAGAAAGATTTTTTTGCAGGTTAGTTACTATAATCCCAATGAGTAGTACATGAAAGGTTGGGGATCATTTAAAATAAAGAGAGGATTAAATCTTTGTTACAGTTGCATAAGACCGAGACATTTTGCTAAGGAATGCCCTGGTAGAGGTCCTAGTAGTCTTTTCTATAAATCTATGGACCATGAAGTTTTGGATTGCCATAGAATGATTGCTAAAGTTGAAAAGATGAATATGAGACAAGAAAACCATGAGATAGGCCAAGAAACTAAGGATATGATAGAACCCCAGAAATAATCAGAGATTGTATTATTACAGATGAAAGAAGCCCTGAATGATCACAGAGACATCAACTTATCAGAGGTGTTAAAATAAAAAGAGTGTATAGAAACAAGAATAGGATACATCGACATAGACTATGTTCTGGATGAGTAAACATAGGTGAATATCATGATAGAAAGAACCTGGGAAATTTTGGGAAAGCCTGCTATGGTTCCATCATTGGGAGGAATAGGCTTGTTTAAAGGAAAATTGATAACCCTATGTGGAAGACTTACCCAGATACCTATGAGTGCTCATGGAACTTCGACAGAGGAAGAATTCGAGGTATTTAAATTTGTTGAGAATAACACCCCATTTGCTATCTTGCTAGGAACAACTTGGATTGAGAAAGATCGGAGACAAAGGAAATAAGAAGAGGAATATCTAGAACGGAAAAAGAAAGAATTAAGAAATTTCATGGCTAGGAGAATAGAACACTTACTGGAAGAACAAGAGGACCATTCGAAGCTACTGAGGACCAGAGATCTGGATTTCGAAGTTGAAAGTACACAGGAAGACTGAAACACCTGTATGTACAAGAGAGTAGGGCACCTACTCTGGAAAGAAAAGAAGTATTACCCTTGAACGACCTGCAATAGTGTGAAGTTACTATGCTAAGAGCAGATAAGAATAAGCATGGAAAGAGGAACCTATTGACTCAAATCACAAGGAAGAAAGCCAGAATTCTCAGCAAGAAAAAAGCAAAGTTAGAAAAATTACAGGAAGTTCCAGAGAGGACTTCGTAGAAGGAAGGTTTACAGAACTTGAACTTTGTCGGGATAGCAAAACAATGAATATTGACACTTCTCCATGACAAAGCAATATGATCATTGGAGGCATCCTGACCATTAGAATGACACTCCAGAACCACTCAAAGCACAATTATGGCCAAAAATATCACCATTAGATGGTTGGGACCGCGCCATAACAGATGGAATTTCATTGATTGAGGCGTTCCTACCCGTTGGAGGAATCCGTTACGATGCTAGTTATTTATCCCTTCAAGTGTTGCACTGAGAACACTTTTGCAAACAATGATTATTTGGGCCCACAAAGAACTATTTGCTTTCGCATTGTTCCTATTGAGACCTCGCTGTCCATTCTGTTACATTGAGTATTTGATCACCAACCTGATCTCGAGCATGCATGTCGGGTGACTGCAACATAGTAGAGAAATATGTCGAAGAGATCCTCATAGACCTGGTGGTTGAGAAGGTCATGTCTACAGGATTCCAAGCCTCGTCGATGAGAAGAGTGCAATCATACCCGTCGAATGCTCATGGATCTGGACCATCCCAAGCTGCGACAAAGAAACGAACCAAGCATCGTGATGAATTAGCGAATTCGAAACTCATCCCATCCATCCTTCCAGACTATATATTGTCTTTGGATGGTGCAGTTAGTCATGACAGTGTCCTAAGGGACTTTGACTATAGATTGATTACTGCATACCTCCCGAAGGGGATACGCGCAGTAGGACCATAGCTAGAACATATCATGATGTTGAAGATCAATGACTTCAACTTGGGAGATCGCAAGAACCATGGCATGCTCACCCCACATAAGTATTTGACCAATACAAAGGGGAATAAGCCGAATATCATCCCCTATCCGTGGACCATGGACATCGCGAGGTCCAACAATCTTAACGTAATGGAGATACCCAACTTTGGAAGACATCAAGAGGTTAACGCCTGCTTTAAACATCTATTGTAGTGCTTCCATGGAGGTTATTTGTGGATAGACAGACGCATCACCGTAGATGCGACGTTGATCGATCAGATCACCGAATTAAGTGTTGGATCATGTTGTCATTGATGCCAATGGTTTGATTGATTGATGTCAAAGAATTTATTGATTGATGATTGATGTAATATAATATGTATTTTCCTTGATGAGAATGCATAGATGAAGATGGATCAATGATTTGTAATTGATATGATGAAGATGGATCAATAAGTTGTCATTCATACATGATGAAGATGGATCGATGTGGTTTCATTGGTATATGATGCATTTTTGGAAAAATGTATAGATGACTCATTATTTTCTTATCATGATTGATAAGGTGCACAAATGGATGAACTTCAAAGTGGTTCCCTTATGGTGAAAGCCCTCACGGGAAGACGCTTTGTGGATTGAGTTATCCTAGAAGAATGGTTGGAGGACCCATGCTCTCACTATTTTCTTATCATTATTGATAAGGTGCACAAATGGATG
>SNQJ01S0010870.1:196260-219825 GCA_010110895.2 Picea sitchensis | reverse complement strand
CTCTAAGTGTGGTAGGTGTGTCCAACATTAAGCATGCAAGGACCAGACCCACAAGAATTTTATATAGGGAAGGCTGCAGATCGCCCCCTGGTGCAGAAAATTAAAGATACCTATGGAGATGTGGAGAAGGGGAAGCGAGGTTACAAGGTAACATCTATCTAGAATGGCATAGTGCGCCTTGCCTTCCAGTTGATCATTGGTAAGCTAGTAAGGAAGAACAGAACCACGCAGGTCATGGGGTTCTTTGTTGACCTCGTAGGAAAGTGCATTGAAGGACTATAGATGAAATAGGTGAGGAACCTCCTCAACCATTTAGAACAAGACTGTCGAGAAGCTCAATATCAGGGCTATGAGTTTGATTTCAGTTGGTTGTTGATCATCATTGCCTTCATTGCTTGGGAGATGCTAGAAGGAGCGACCTTCCTTGAAATTGAGCCATCCGAACTCTTAGTTGTGAATTTCACTATGCTCTGGTACTCGAGCGACATGGATAAGAAATGGAAGCCAAATGCGGTGTTCCACACCTATTACCTGCAGTTGAAGAGGGATATTGAGTCTTTCCCTCGTATGACGTCGAACACCTTGCACAGGTTCAGACCATTTGTGAAGTTCCGCGGAGATAGGCATTTTATTTATACCATTGCGCGTGCAGACAAAAATAAAGAATAGCTCCAATCTTATTATAAGTTCACAGAGGAGGACATGGAAGAAACAACTAAGGAATGGCTTGCATATTTCCTTATACCATTCGACCAGGAAGAACTGTCTGACCCCGACCTCATCGAAAATCCTATCATTACTCGCGAAGAGTATGATGCACCCAGTAACAATAGAAGGAAGAATAAGGAAGAGGTACAAGAGCTGAACAACGCATCAGAAGAGACTGCTTCAGATTCACCTGGAGGAGGAGGAGATGACGGAGTAGAAAAAGAAGAGGACAAAGGAGAAGAAGACAAGAAAAAGCAAGGTGAAGTAACACTACCTAGGGATCCATTTTATGAATCTAAGAAATCCAAGAAAAGAAAGGTTTCCCCCATGAAACCTACATCGTGAAAAAAGTCAAAATCTAGTAAACCACAGATGCAGACTATGCTCATGATGGATGACATAGATCTCATCATCATTGTTGTATTAGATACCTCCAAAGATATTTTACAATGCAATGAAGCCAAGCAAGAAACCATGTATGACCGGATCGAAGCAGAACTAAGAGGGGTGCAACAAGCCCTCTACTCTAGCCATGTAGTGTCTACTGCGCCTCCATCATCAAAAGGAATAGAGTTGGGAGATGAACCTGCCTAGCTACGCAGAATAGAAGATGCAAATGAAGATCATCTTCATCGTGTCCAGGAGAAAAAAGAGGAGGCCACAAAGGCCTTGAAGAAAGTACAAGTGGAATCCATAGAGCAACGTTGGGTTGCGCAGCAAGAAAAAGATGACATCCAAGCCAAGTTTGCAGAGGATAGAGCGCAGAACTAGAAGGAGAAAGAGCAGCTACTCGCCAAACAAATTGCAGTGAAAGAAGAAATCACTAGAGCACTTCACTTTGTGACAGGCTTAGAACAAATGGAAGAAGACCCACTATAGGATCAGGTGGCGAAGGTTGTTGAAGCCATTCAGTAGCTCCAACAGAGAGTAGCATAACTAGAGTTACAAGAAGTACCAAGCACTCCACAGGAAGTACGAGACCAGAGAGAAGAAATTGCCCAGAGCACAGTCCATAGAATTAAGTCAGTGTCCTTAGAATGTAAACATCTTAGCATTCGAAGCGCGCAGACTTACAAGCATCTTGAAGAGGACCCCGAACTAAGGACACTGGATCCACAGCTCCAAGAGGCAAAGAAGCCATCAACATCAGTGCAGGCACAGTTGGAGCATCTGTCAGCAGTCGAGAGGATGAAACGATCCCAGGAACAATGCATGGTTCAACAACAGGTCCATGCCATCTAGAGTAAAGTCATGTAAGTGACTCAGTGAATCCAACCTGTGCAGGATGAAGCTTGCACACTTTTTGAGGAGATTTAAGGACAAGGTGTAGGACTATAATAAGTGGTCACCACAGTAGAACAATGCTTGGAAGGACCTGTGACGGAGAAGATTATTAAAGAGTTTGTCAAGAAGGAGGCCCTGGCAGAGAAACAGATTGAGGCAGCTTGAGCTAAGCTCGAGGATTTTGAGGTAGAGTTACCCAGATCAGAGTGACTCGGGATGAGTCACAAGTGAGTGTTGGGGGCTTGTTGGCCCTTGAACAATTTTTGGATAACCTTGGTCACATTTGACCATTTTTGGGACTTCGACAGGGTGGTCGAAGGTGGAGTGCAAGGCGAAGTGAAGATCATGGGATCTCATCCCATTTTTCGGGAATTTTTGGGTTTAGGGTTTATGTAATGGGTATGGGATGTTGACCCATGGGTTTTTCCCATGCTTATGCCCCTTTTATAAAGTATAAATAGAAATCTAGGTCATGTAAGTAAGGGCAGTAATGTGGTATTGTGATATTGTGCTAAGTGCAAGTGATGTAAGTAGTTAGATCTATGTGATCGAGCTAGCTCTGTGAATGTTGTGTGTTGAGAACTTGCAAAGATGAGTTCTAGAGATTGTAAGAAACATGTGTGGAAATTGTAGGAAGGCTTTGTGTTGTAACCTAGCCCAGGGAAGGAGGATCTGGAAAGGTGCATGCAAATATCATGTCCTATGCAGAGTGGGTTCTTCTACCTTTGTGCTTGTAGAATACTGACAGAAGACAATAAAGAAGAAGAAGAGTTGGTGGACATAGCCCCACACTGGGGTGAACCACGTATATCTTGTGTTGTGATTTCTTTGTGCATTATTCTTGTTATGTTATTGATGTGGTCTATGGTTAGTGCATACATACATGTTAGGTGCATCTGATATAATACTATCTTAGTCCTTTGTAATGTCAATGAATGATAGATCTGATCTATTTCTATATGCAAAGTTCTTGGATGTATTAGATCTTGTGAATATTGCATTATTATGTAATTAGGGTTTTGACCTGCGATGTGAATAAGGGTTAAATATTGATGAATTTTAACTGCTAACTGATATGTTAGGAATTGTGATAAAAGATCTGTGTCCCATCTAGGTTGTAGACACTTGAGTCCTGCAACCACCCCTACCTCTACCTCGGGTGAGACTTCATTTGCTTCGCACGTGTTTCTGAAAGGGCCGATAGTTATGGTTTTGTTGGTGCGATGTTGAAGCATTGAAACCTGGGTCTTCCCTTGTGTCCCAACAATTATTCATCGCTGCATGAATCCGATGGGCCTTGCCCAAATATCCCACGGTAGTAGTTCTGACTAATCTAGATGCCCTAGTCCTCTCCACTAGGCATTCGTGTTGTTAATGTGACTCCCCACATGTACAACACCCTTTCTTCATTCCAGTACTCCTGGTACCCAAAGTATAAGTTGATGACCCACTGGCCTGGAATCATGGTCTATTCTGCTGAACATGCCTAAACTGTTGTTGTTGTGGTCGACGCTGCTACTAATGTTGTGGTCCTCGGTACAGAGTCCTTTACTAAATAATTGGTCACCGAGGTGTAGTGAAAGTGGATCCTCTCTGGAAGCCACAATATCCTAGTGAATTCCTAGTTGGTGTCTGATGCTGCTGCGCACCAAATGACACTTTCCCTGTTGGTATCGTTGGAGTCTGGATATGATCCCCACTGATAAGATCATCCTTTTCTATGACGGCCTTCTGGACAACATCATGCAAGGTCTGAGGCATCAGAATCCTAACCTTTTCACAAATGTTGACATTAAGGCCAAACAAGAAACTGTTGACCTTAAGTTTCTTTGTATTCAGGTGCGGAGCATACCGAAGAAACTCCATAAAATGGGTCTCATACTCGGGCACCGTACAACCGCATTGTCGCAAGGAGTTGAACTCATTGGGATGAAGCTCAACAAATTCTTTTCATAGGTACTTCTCTCGTAATCGTTCCTCGAACAATTCCCATGACACATCTTCGACGACCATGTTCAATTGTGGCAAGAGCGTCTTCCACCATAGAAGAGATCTCCCCTTCAGTTCAAAGACTGCCATGCATACCTTCATGTTAGAGGTATAGTCACAAAGTGCAAAACACATCATCATATTCTCCAACCATGCCTCGGTGGCTGTGCCATCCATGGAACCAAAGAACTCGGGAAATTTGACCTTCTCAAGTTCGTGGTGAATGCTACCAGTAATAACCGGAGCGTGTGGTGGACCCTCAAGGGGTTTCGGTGCCCTGGCCTCATCTCTGTCCAAATTACTAATCAGTGCCTCAGACATCCACTAAAAGGACCTCATCATCCCAACCACATCACCCCTCGCTATTTGTTCCTCCCTGATAAATTGTTTGTCTCCCTTGGGGTTAGACCCCTCAGGTGTGGATGCTACTGGAGGCATTGCACCTCCTCCCCTAGCACCTCGTCGTCTACCTCCACGACATCCTCTAACCATGATTACCTGCACAAATACAAAATCAAATCAATGAATCCATAGAATTCTAAAGTCTCGATTCGAACCCACTCTGATACCATATGTAACGACCCCATCGTTACGAATACATGCAACACAATGCAAATTTTTTATTTTTATTTTTATTTTAAGTAGGATGGAAACAACGAAAATAATTAAACAACACAACTTGACGATGAACACCACGCACACATATCAGGCAACATAAAACAACGAATCATACACTAGCACATCAGGCAACTGGACAAAACATGCGATAATCCAATATAGATATAAACGACTACCCGCCCGACACAAGGAAGACCATGCCTACAAGATAAAGGACAACATCAACCAACCCGACACAATAGCTTTGACAACCAGTAACTAGAAAAATCTATAGCGCACAAAACCAAAATGTGTTAAGGAATTACAAACCAAGTGCCAACATCAATTACAATGAACAACACCCACATTGGGAAGCACAGACTTCAGCCAGGTTATCATTCGCCTCTATCTGGCAAGGAGCACGATGATCCCCTAATCAGGAATCATGTCATCACTAGGCGATAGGTGTGACAGTAACCATGGTGTAACATAACATAACTGGACCCTTAACCCAAGATAAATCCAATGCGCTAGGAGATCAAATTAGCTGACAAGAAGACTATACGCATGCACGCAAGCAACAAGACAAAAAGATGCAAGGTGACCTCACTCAAATTGAAATGCGCAAGCAACCGAAGGATTTCTTGTTTCCTACAAGGCAACATGTGTGGTGAAAAAACTATGACCAACGACCCTTTACAATTTGAATTCAGGCGCAAGGTGAAAGTAACCAATTAACTGTTAAACTATTAATCGTTTTAGCTAATAAATCTATTAAACCCTCAACCATTAATCTTGCACAAGTCGTTAACTATTACGCCAATAAACCATAAATCATTAATTTTTAATCATTATTTCTATGTGTGAATGACTAAACTATTATCATTGCAATTAATCATGTAATCTATTACCAAAGCAATTGAGCCATTATTCTATTACCATCACAACATTTAATCTATTGTGGCAGAAGTTAAAAGACGGATATGTAAGACAGATAAATGAACAATTGTTAAGGAAAAACAATTAATCTATTGTTTTCATTAGTCACGAGACATATATATATATATATATATATATAACCATTGACATATAAAAACAATAAATCTAATTGTAGTAAGGATCACGACCATCATTGGAACCATATCATTTTAAAACTGAGATGTCCTATATTCAATTAAATTACTACTAAAGAGCTCGATGACGATTAGTTTGATGAAGTATTCACTGTCTATCATGAAGTATTTGTTGTCTATCATAAGCAATTGGTCTATGTGATGTAGTATTAGTTGTCTATCATACATTAGATAAAATCATGTCCAATAATGTTGTCTAACGATGTTCTATCGAAGGATAAGACATCAACAATAAAACCAAGGGCTATCTATTATTAATAAATCAACATTCACTGATCGTTGTCCATTAATAATTACTGTCAACCATCAATCATTGTCTATTAAATGCATTATGTGGATGTTCTATTAAATATATGATATGATGTCTATCAAATATGTTAATGTTGTCTATTAAAAGTATGATATCACTGTATTTTAATACATGATAGTGATTACATAAAACATATTTATAATCGATGTTAATATATATACATTGTTGTCAGTCCATCTTTATTACTAAAAAGGAAAATCGTTGTAATACGCAACATTCAATGCAACAATTGCAAACACAACAATTACACAATCAAACGCAACTATTTCACATACATAAAATGCAATTATTACATAGTCTCAAACGCAGCCAAAGCATAGTCACAAAATATGTATAAAAGCGTTGTTATACAGATTCAATTCGCAGTCACAAGATATGCACAAAATCAATGCCATAAAGATTCAATTTGCAATCACAAGATATGCATAAAATCGTTGTCATAAAGATTCAATTCATAGTCACAAGATATGCATAAATTTGTTGTCATAAAGATTCAATTTGATGCCATTAAAAATGCATGTCACAAAAGTTAAAAATGCATACCTCACAACAGTTAAAAGGGGATTCCCTGCCAATAAAAAATAATACCTCATAACAGTTAAAACACATACCTCACAATAGTTAAAAACACATCCCTCACAACACTTAAAAATGCATCCCTAACAAAAGTTAAAAAGCATACCGCACAACAGTTAAAAGGGGATTCACTGGCAGGTAAAATCTCTGTGTTAAAGGCCACGAAAAATAATCCACGAAAATAATGGTGTAGCTGGGTAATGATCCACGAAAATAATGGTGTAGTTGTTGTGTAAAGGTTGGGTAAATCGCCTAGAAATTAGCGGCATGAAGGATGAGTAAAAACTCCAAGAAACTTAGAGATAATCAATCACAAGAAAACACACAAGAAATCAATCACCAGAAAATGCAGATGTAATCAATCACAAGAAAATGCAGAGATTTGGCATTCAAGACTCAGAGATTTATCAAAGTTTCAACAATTAAAAATGCAGGGAAAATCAAATTTTTAATCAAACATGACACAAATATACTCATTCACAAGGAAGGCACAAAGATTAGAGATTAACCATAAGAGAAAAACGCAAAGGTATGTAAGGGATAGATAGCTGGGCGAAATTTATCCTTCACTTATTATCTATGCACAGGAAAGTCTGGCATTTGAATCTATAGGTCTTTAAACACTGTAGTGCCGACCGTCGATTCGAATCCTGACTGACTTCTCAAGCATAGACTAATAACTTAAGGATAAGGGACGAAATATTAAAACAAAAACTCTTCGTAATAATCAATAAAACCCACATAGAGAAGTCATTGCAATCAAAAGTTTGGTTTTCCATGGGAATCTATTCAGAATACAACAAGGGGATTACAAATACCATAGGAAAGCAGGTGCAAGAAATCTCATGGAAATGAAATCTTCAACCGAGCACAGAAAAATAACATGTGTAAATTAAATTCCATTGCAAGTATCAACTTTAACATTCGTACTTTAGCCAAACACGAATGCTTCGTAGTTTTTGTCTCACACGTGCTCCGTCTAGCTCCCACTTGCTGACCAATGTGACCTCGCAGATACCTCCTAGACAACACTAGGTGTACTCTTCTTCCTCTTGAGCCCCCCGAGATGCAAAGGGGCCACACATAGAATACCAGAGAACTACTAGCACCTAGGTCGCCTTGGAAGCTCAAGCTACCACTCATTACCAGAGCTGGGTATCCCAACTCCCACAAGAGAAGTTCAGTAAAGAAAAAAATTCAACAGCGTACCATTATGCAAAAAGATGAGATCCCTACTCCTCCTCCTCCATCATTTTTATAGAGTTTTAAAGTAATTAGTTTCTCAAATTCTCATTAAATTCCTTTTTCAATTAATTAATTAGGAAAAACCTCCGAGGTACACATGTCGCCCGATCCCCTAGTTGCATTAGAAAATTAATTTTATTAATTATTTAATTATTCCTATTTCCCTCACCCACCTAAAAGCATTTCTAAAAAATATCCTTGGTATCCCAATATTCCCTTACAAATATTAAATGACTTATGCCTTAATTAATTCCTAGTTCAGTTCATAAATAGCAAGTTCCCAAGGCAAGATCCTTACTAAGTTAGACATTCATATTTTTTTTTATGTTTCCCCTTTTCTTTAGGTTTCCCCTTTTTCTTTAAGTTTCCTATTTCTTTTAAGTTTACTTGTTTTTCCTTTTTAACTAAAAATCAATTTAGCAAGTGTAGATAAAACAACCATTTACCCTTTTTCTTCTTTAAATAAAAATTTATTTAGCAAGTGTAGATGAAACAACCATTTACCCTCTTTTCTTTTTAACTAAAATCACATTAGAAAAAATAGATAAAAACAACCATTTCCCTTTTTAAAAATTTAATCCTCCATTATAATTTTGACTTTAATAAATAAATTTGAATTTCTTACCCCCCTTCTTGTTACATGTTCATTTATTATTTTTTGAGCACATGTTCTAATTAGACCTAGGTTGTAATTTCACTAGGTTGGGTGACATTTTTATTAGGGAAAAATGTTTTTAAATATTACTTGTCAAATCATTCATTCTAAGGTCGTCTAGGTTTATTCACTTACTAGTTAAAATCGTGATGTTCCCTTCAGGACGCACTAGGTTCTCCAAGGGTGCCACTCGCCTCCTTCCGTTTTCCTTGCACGATGCGCCAGACACACTACATGCTCCAAGGGTGTCACTCGCCTCTTGACTGACTTGGTAGATATCAAGCCCCTGGAGTCAATACTCCACCACGTGATCTTGTGGAAGACTAAGGGCCTCTAAATAAGGTCCCTGTCTTATTGCACACCCCTTAGAATCATCGTGAGCGACTGTCACAGTCTACCCTCATGGCATCGTGGGTCTTCTTGAACTAGTTAATTGTTAACCTACAGTTCGAGCCACAACGAGAGTGTTACTAGGTTGTGCCAGGGATTCTTCCGCACCTCTCCCTCAAGTCTCTGGTTGTCCTGCGTGACCCCTCTACTCCACATGTGAGTCTGGTCGGCAAGCTATCATTATCCTGCATCATCAACGAATCATGTCAACAATAATTACCAATCATCATAACATCTAATCATATGTACATATGTCATATCAACAAAAATCAAACCCCAATAGTCAAGTCCCTCACTCGATCTGGAGTCCAAGGGGTTTCACCGATGCCTTTGCATCCTTAATGTCCAAAGTCCTGCACACTCAGGAGAACCCAGTCAATAGCACATGTCTATGTAAATACAACCAAAATAACATATCATCGTATCCATAATATCTCATAATCATAATCAAATGGCCAATAGTATAATAATCTGGATCACTTGCAAGAAAATGTCCTCAAAGAATAAGTTTTCTCAGTGCGCGCAAGAGCGGGATGTTACATAAACAAAGTTTTTGGTATCTTTGTTTTCCTTAGAAGAAATGGATATGGAACTTTCCGCTAGCATAAACCCCTTTGGTAAACCCAAAAAATATTATGAAAAATTAAATGGGTTTAAACAAGATAGGGATTTGGATTTTTTAAACAAGTTTTTTGGTATCTTTGTTTTCCATAGAAGAAATGGATATGGATGAACCCCTTTGGTAAACCCAAAAGATACTATGATATTTCCTCCTCAATAATAGTAAAAAGGCAGTAAAAGCCTTTTTAGGTGGAACCAAAAGACATAATGAAATTCTCTAATTTAGATAAGGAACTGATTCATTATAAAATTTTGATCTCCTGACTTTCCCACCTTCTGACTCACACTTAGTTATTGTGGCTCCTTAAAGGGTGTCATAAAATTAAAAAGAATAAAGAGAAAAATAGAAAGATAACGGATTATTTTATAAATCCGAAGAATTGAAATTCATATTGCTAATGTAATACCATTGTAAAATATGCACTTGTAATTGTTTTTATTTGTAAAGTATGCACTTGTAATTGTTTGTTTTTATTTTTGTTGTTTTTTAAGATCTTAAAATTTATAGAAAATAATAAAAAAAAAAAATTATGTATGTTTATGGGAAACACTTTATGCCTATTAACCATTTAAAAAGTAGAAAGAAGGAGTTTACCACTTTGTTCTCATTTCTAGCCTCTAATGTAGTCATTTTTTTTTTATGTTTTAATTCGTTAATATAAAGGCATATTATTTCTAGTTTATCTCAAAGATATTGTAACCTATCATGTAGTCATTATTTTGTGATGTTCTAAAACATCCTTAAGATAAAGCAATTTTTTTTTTTTTTTTTAAAAGCAAATGTAACCAACCATTTAAGCTATTCAAATATTCATGTGGAGTTAAGTGTTTTTATCTTACTTATAGTCATTATTTTGTGAAGTTTTAAGATATCCTTAAGATACAACAATACGTGTTTTGTTGGTAAAAGTAACAAGCCATTTAAGCTATTCAAATATTCATGTGGAATTAAGTGTTGTTGTCTTACTTATTCATACATGGGAGAATGTAGCATCACATGTGCGACAACCTCAATTTATCCTTGTTTGATAAACATGAATAGATGTTCTTCTTGGTTTATATTTTTCCATCTCTCTTTTCCCACTGCTAGGTAATGAGAACTTAGCTTAAATTGACAAATATGCTAAGAAAATATCACTAAGCATAACACTTGGGTTCATATTTAGAGGTTCAAAAATATTTAGAATGTAATTCAATATATTGTATGGTATTAAGGGGGTGAGAGGTTTTTTAAGCTAAGCTAGGGGTATACATATTTTCAACCAAATAATGTTTTTTCTTGGCAAAGGGGTAGAAGGAGAGTTAGTCAATGCAAGGAGATTTTTACTTGTCTCTTGTTTTTGGAAATAAAGCATCTCGTGAAGGACATGTGCGATATATATATAGTACTTGTACCATATAGAGTTTTACACTGAACTATGAAACTCTAGAAATTAGTAATGAAAATGACAACATATTTCATAATAAAGGGATTCAAAGATGAAATTCTCTAAAGATTTCTAGGGAATATGTTTGATGCTTTTGTCTGAAACTTGAAGTAGCAGATGATTAACAATGTTTTTTAAAGTACTTGTTAGATGCATATGTAAAATATTCAAACCAACATACTAGGGGAAGAAATAATAAGTAATGTAAAAGAATGTTGCCAAAAAAAAAAATATTGCAGTATTTGGTGAAAATAGGAGGTTATTTTATTTGGAAACATGTATTAGGAGGGGATATTAACATTTCGATTTCGGGAGGTAGAAATAAAATCAGGGATAATATTTAATGCCCCGCAAATGCATGCACTATGACATAGGTTTATTTAGTGAATCCCATATATTTTTATGCATAAAGATAATATTTTTATGTAATTAATCATTAGGTTGATCGTACATCGATACAATATCATTTTATCACAATAATCTTCTAACTTTTCTACTACCTTATTCTGTACCAGGCCTATATTCCTATATGACTTATGGTTCATGGGGTAAATCTTCTTATTCAATTCCCATTTCTAAATGCATTTCTTCCCATTATGGTACCAACCCTTATCTTTACTTACAACCTTGGTGAAGTAACTTGTTCATGTCAAAGTGTTGGTATTTTGGATATATATGTCATAAATTGACATAATATTTCTTCTTCTAAATTGACATAATATTTCTACTTCTAATGGTAACATCATAGAGTATGGGATTTGAATTTCAACTTATAGTTCCTCCAACAAGAATAATTTCTAAACTCTATCAACATTCTTTCATGATTCATTGGAGAGTTCTAAACTTGAAACTAAACAACTATACAAACCTACTATTTGCACTAATTTTCTAAAGAGTGGAGCTTCCCTAATCTCTAAATCCATAACTAAATTTTGTTTAAATTTAAATTGGATAAAATAGAGGGCGTCCATGGACATAGGACATGTTTCTTTATCAAAATAGTTGTAACTATAATTGGAATCAAATTCAATGCCCAAGTACTTGTAAGAATGAAAAATCTCTAATTTATCACCTTAAATGTGATGGTAACACCCATATCTAGACTACCTATTATCATTACTTTTGTTTTTTTAACAATAACATTCATTTGAAGGTAATTGGAATTGTTTTTAGGGAATCAAGATATTTTTGGAGACTATATGCCAATAACAAACAAAACATCATATGATGAAATCAACAATAATAAAGTGTACCTTTATATAATTGTTTCTCCTCCCTCATGATTCTTGATCAAATATTCTAATTAATTTATAAATATGCCAAATAATGTTGGAGAAACGGGACATCCTTGTCTCACCCCAATATTACTATTGATTTGAATTCTCTACATTTTTTTTGTCGTTTATAGGTACAATTGGTTCTTCATTTAAGTGAGAATTTTCGTGTCTAAACTCAACTGAAATTCATACCTTGTCCATTCTTCCAAAATTTTATTTGATGATCCATATCAAAGTATTTAGATAAATCGATATAAAAAAGATATCTAATATTAGCTTCCCCTCGTTCTTTCTCAACAACAACTTCAACCATTACCATGTGGTGAATGGTTATATGCTTAGGTGGAAAACTAGCTTGTGAGGAAGCTCTAATATTGTTTTCTTCTACTCATTTAATTATTTTTTTCTCTAGAATGGTGCCAAATAGTTTTTTGGAAAGGATACTAACCATGATGGCTATGCAGTTTCTCATATTATTTATATCACCAACTTCGTCAATACATATTACTTAATTAACCTAGTTAACCTATCAGTTTATATGTATGATATAGATTCATTGAATATATCCTTGAAAGGTTCATGAAAAGGTGGACCTTTTTGTTTATCATTTTGATTGTTAAACCATGAGGATTAGGGACCTTTCCCTCATAGAAGATGCTTAGTACATTCCTTTATATTTTCTTTAATAAGTATGATTTTTCTATATTTTATTTGATAAGTATGATTTTTTTAATATATTTAGAGATATATTTTCACTTATATAGCTTAAACACTATCTCCTCTTTATTAATAATAAATAATCCTACTTAAAATTTGATTTATTGGAAACACATTATTTTATTTATAAATATATTTTCCCAATATTATAGCTCAATTAATATCTTCTCTTTATTAATAATACATAATCTCATTTAAAAATTGATTTGTTCAAAACACATTTTTTATTAAAACAAATTTATTTTCATTTGTAATCCTTATTGTAAAAATATTTCCATATGTATTACATATACAATGGATATATAGAAGCACATGTTCATATTGCAACATGCCGTACAACTTACAACAATACATCCATGTGATATTAAAAAGACCAGAAACCTTACAAATTATGAATGCAAACACATGCTCAACTTTATATGCAACTTCAATGGAAGCATATAGCATATGCTCAACTTTATATGCAACTTCAATGGAAGCATATAGCATATGCTCAACTTTATATGCAACTTCAATGGAAGCATATAGCATATGCTCAACGTTTTATACATCTCTCATGTTTATCAAAGAACGTGATCAATAATTGTTCCGTAGGAATTTTTATTTTGAGACGAATTAAGCAAGTCAGTAACATACTCCGACTCTATGAAGAGAGACCCATTGGGGTCCATGAAGTACCTAGAATGGGTGCCAAAAGGCCACACGTGCCTAGATTCCACTCATGGTTTATGTTTGGCATGAACTTAAAGTTATAATTTACTAATTTTTTTAGCACCTTGTATTATGTCATGGTTTAGGACGTGCCTCCAAATGTGTGCACGAAGTATAGCTTTCTTTTTATTAGGGTGGCTATATCTACACTATGGAATGTTTAAGTTCAATCCTTTTAATTAATTTGTAAGATATACAAAATTAATTTTAGTTTAGTTCAATTCCTTTTATTAATGTAGAAGACAATTTATCACAACTTTTGTCAACTATTGGTTTGATAATGAATTATAATCTTATTTCTTTATGAGAATGAATTAGAATATTATTTCTTTATGAGTGGTTTTAACGGATTTACCTTAGAATTAAATTATTCAAAACCTTGGGGTTTGTGTTTTTAAGATTTACCACCACATCTACACCTTCCTTCATATGATTTCTAAAACTCCTATTTTGTATCTTGATGAGCTTTAACAATGGAATAACTAATATTTTTGTAATGGAAATAATTATCTCTAATTCAAAAGAATCAGGTTGGATTAAATATTTAACATGTTAATTATATATGATATGATTTGAGGAATGCATATTTGGGGTTACATTTATATTTAATGGGGTAAATGTACAAGTAATAATTGTCAGTTTAATGAAGGGTCCACATGTACAATAAGTGGAATCGGTATATATAGAGATCATGTAGTCATTATTGTGGGGAATATGTGAATTGGATATATGAATGTATGAGGGTATTAGAGGAGGTTCACATATTCTTTAATCATTTATTGTGTAACTCATATATATTATCTATTTACAAGTCATGCTCCATGATCATATTTAGTGTACATGATGTGTAATTTATTTTAATGTGCTATATTGAGTATTTTAAAATAACAATGTCACAAGGCTACACATACCTAGAGTTGACTAATGTTTTCCAATACTAGCATAGATTTGCATTATTTCAATTGCTAGATATTTGTTTTTGGCTTTACCATGAAGTTATAGTTTACATTTATTTCTTTTAGCACCTCATATGTATGTCGTGGTTTAAGATGTGCTTCCAAATATGTGTGCATGAAGAATAGCCTTCTCTACACTCTAGAATGTTTTAATTCAATCCCTTCCATTAATTTGTAAGACATGTTGTTTCAATTCAACCCATTTCATTAAATTATAAGACAAAATTTGTATGGTTTTGGCCAACAATTGGTTTAAAACAAATTATTTTTTTTTAAATTTATTTCTCTGTGAGTGGTTTTATGGGGTTTCTCTAAAAGTTAACCAAAATCTTAGGTTGTGTGTTTTTTAGGATTTATCATCACATATACACCTTCTTTCATATGATTTTCGAAACTCATGATTTGTATACCTAGATGAGCATTAACAATGGAATAACCAATACACTTAAAATAGAAATCTTCATCCCTTATATGAAAGCATTGGGTTGGCTTAAATCTTTAAGATGTTAAATATATATGATATGACCCCAAGGGTGGAATTTGAGGTTAAGTGTATATGTAATTGGGTAGATGTATCTGCAATAGTGGCTAGCCTAATGAAGGGTCTGCATGTGCAATGAGTGAATAAGTATATAGAGATATCATGTAGTCATTATTGAGGGGAATATGTGATTTGGATATATGAATGTATTCGGATATTTGAATGAGTTTCTCCTGTTCTTTAAGGATTTATTGTGTAACTCATATCTCTTATCTATTTACGAGTTGTGCTCCATGATCGTACTTCGTGTGCATGATGTGTACTCTAGTTTATTGTGCTATCTTAAGTATTTGTATATAACAATGTGATGAAAGACGCCCTATCTAGTTCCATAAACCTGCAATGAGGTTGCCAAGGATCAAGTCTAATATCAAAGTTATGTTACTGATTCTCTTTCCCCCTTCTTTGTAATCTCCCAATAAACTACATCTCTATACTAATGGTTATTTAACCTTGAGTGTTCAATGTCTCTTACTTCACAATCATCTCAATCCTAAAATAATTCCATTGATCGATCGTTGTCAAGAATCAATTCAATTCGATCTCTCACTTCCACTGGGAGGTATTCGAAGGTCCTTTCCTTTAGATAGTATCATCCTTATGGACTATTATCCACAATACGTTTCCTTCTGTTTGTAGGCTCCATATAACATTATGGATTAACGAACCAGACATATGGTTTGTAGTTTCACTACAGGCTCAAACTCACTTTTTGTACTCTTCTCATAACTTTAATTATGTGGATTGCACAATCGATGATAGGATTAAAAGGAACACCGAGGTTTTTATATAATTCCTATTGGCTTCGAATGGTTTAAATTTTCCCTCATTATCTATAGGGTCGTGGTGTCTCTTTCGTATTCCCTTAGATTATAGGAATATTGATTTTCCCATCTCTCTTTTTTTTAATCAAAAGAATATTCATAGGCTAAAATCCAAACAAGCCGCTAAAGTATGAATTATTTGTAACTGACCCAAGATCTTACCCTTCCCATATGACTTATGGGTTATGATCGAGGGTTATCCTTTATCGCAAGTTATAATGGTGGTTTCAAAAACTTGTTGAATGAAATGTGAGAGTATCCAGCCTTGACACCTGGAACCTCAGATAAGATTGGATTTTCTTTATGCCAAATAGGAGTTGCCCTTAATCATCGATCTATTTGAAATGTGAATGCTCTGAAGACCGTCGATCACGTTCCAACCTGATCCGATGATCGGTAATACACCGAGATTAATGACATACATATTACTCTAATTTTAGATATAATGGTCCCACCCTGTTCTCCCATAGATCGACACGTACTATATCCCTTCTTCTACCCTAAAAAATTCTAATTTTCTATTAACTCTAGTGTATAATTGATTTTCCTCGATATGATTATATTAGGGACCTAACCTACCTAACCTCTCAAGTGGATAG
Organism: Picea sitchensis; assembly: GCA_010110895.2. Taxonomy (NCBI): domain Eukaryota; kingdom Viridiplantae; phylum Streptophyta; class Pinopsida; order Pinales; family Pinaceae; genus Picea; species Picea sitchensis. The sequence goes on along the minus strand of SNQJ01S0010870.1, from coordinate 203,265 downwards.
AATAATATATTTCCATGTAATAAAGGTCAATATTAATAAGGTTGAAAAATAAGGAGGAATACGTCAAATGTAAGAAGATCTAATAGAAGCTTCCGTTTCTAAAAGGATCTTCCTCTAGATTGTTCCTTTGGATAGATAGATTTAGTATAAATAGGAATAGAGGGTATGATAAGTTTTGTCTTGGATATTATTGTAATAGAGCTATGCTCTGTTGGAAGTTTCCCGCTTGAAGAGGCAAGTGAACATTTCTATCAGTAATCAAAGTTCTCTTTCTAGTGTTATTCTGGTATTATTCTGGTATCGTTCTAGTTATATCATTGTTTCTCTTCCATTTCTAGATAATTATTTATGTTATGCATACTGATTGATATCTGAAATACTGCAAGTGGTATCACAACACTTTCTTTGGCAGAAAATTGTGGGTTAATTTTTTTCAGGGTAGAGACGTATTCTGTCGTCTTTAAGCTACAGAGATCCGTCATTACGCGCATAAACCCGCGATCGTGGATTCATACATGTAGGAAATACAAGTGGTACTTAAGAACACATTTGTTGTCCACCCTTGTAACCCATGTTGGTACCCCTTTGAGTGGTAGCACATTAGACAACACATGTATATGGATCGACCTAGATCTCCTGAAGCTCTCCATAGATAAACCTATCGGCCATCTGACTACTATAGTGCCACCCATAATAGCACTCGAGAAGATACTCTATAGTACCTGGGTAGTCGGGTAGTACACCTAAGGGCATGGTCTAGCCTCCTTAGTTAGTTCCCTGAGATATTGGGCCGAGTACTAATGTTGGACCCCGCGCGTATATCAGAGAACTATAGCACAAGGAAAACCCTTGTCTGTAGAACCCTTGAATACCCTAACCCTTGGAAAGGAAACAAAAATAGAACCAACAAGATTTATTTCCACGCTATGGTGTCTTCTTCATTTTGGTTGCTATGGTGTCACTAATTTTCTAAAGAGTAGAGATTCCCTAATCTCTAAATCCATAACTAAATTTTGTTTAAATTTAAATTGGATAAAATAGAGGGCGTCCATGGACATAGGACATGTTTCTTTATCAAAATAGTTGTAACTATAATTGGAATCAAATTCAAGGCCCGAGTACTTGTAAGAATGAAAAATCTCTAATTTATCACCTTAAATGTGATGGTAACACCCATATCTAGACTACCTATTATCATTACTTTTGTTTTTTTAACAATAACATTCATTTGAAGGTAATTGGAATTGTTTTTAGGGAATCNGTAAGAATGAAAAATCTCTAATTTATCACCTTAAATGTGATGGTAACACCCATATCTAGACTACCTATTATCATTACTTTTGTTTTTTTAACAATAACATTCATTTGAAGGTAATTGGAATTGTTTTTAGGGAATCAAGATATCTTTGGAGACTATATGCCAATAACAAACAAAACATCATATGTCAAATAATGTTGGAGAAAGGGCACATCCTTGTCTCACCCCAATATTACCATTGATTTGAATTTTCTACATATTTTTTTATCGTTTATAGGTACAATTGTTTCTTCATTTAAGTGAGAATTTTTGTGTCTAAACTCAACTGAAATTCATACCTTGTCCATTCTTCCAAAATTTTATTTGACGATCCATATCAAAGTATTTAAATAAATTGATATAAAAAAGATATCTAATATTAGCTTCCCCTCGTGCTTTCTCAACAACAACTTCAACCATTACCATGTGGTGAATGGTTATATGCTTAGGTGGAAAACTAGCTTGTGAGGAAGCTCTAATATTGTTTTCTTCTACTCATTTACTTATTTTTTTTCTCTAGAATGGTGCCAAATAGTTTTGTGGAGAGGATACTAACCATGATGGCTATGTAGTTTCTCATATTATTTATATCACCAACTTCGTCAATACATATTACTTAATTAACCTAGTTAACCTATCAGTTTATATGTATGATATAGATTCATTGAATATATCTTTGAAAGGTTCATGAAAAGGTGGACCTTCTTGTTTATCATTTTGATTGTTAAACCATGAGGACTAGGGACCTTTCCCTCATAAAAGATGCTTAGTACATTCCTCTATATTTTCTTTGATAAGTAAGATTTTTCTATATTTTCTTTGATAAATATGATTTTTTTAATATATTTAGAAATATATTTTCACCAATATTATAGTTGAAGCATTATCTCCTCTTTATTAATAATAAATAATCCTACTTAAAAATTGATTTATTCCAAACACACTATTTTATTTATAAATATATTTTCCCAATATTATAGCTCAAATAATATCTTCTCTTTATTAATAATAAATAATCTTATTTAAAAATTGATTTGCTCAAAACACATTTTTTATTAAAACAAATTTATTTTCATTTGTAATCCTTATTGTAAAAATATTTCCATGTGTACTACATTTACAATGGATAAATAGAAGCACATGTTCATATTGCAACATACGTACAACTTAGAGCACTACATCCATGTGATATTAAAACGAGCACAAAACCTTACAAATTATGAATGCAAACACATGCTCAACTTTATATGTAACTTAAGTGCAAGTATACGCTAACTTTTTATACATCTCTCATGTTTATTAAAGAACGTGATCAATAATTATTCCGTACGGATTTTTATTTTGAGACGAATTAAGCAAGTCAGGTAACATACTACTCTATGAAAAGAGGGCGCATGAAGTACTTAGAATGGGTGCTTCAAGTATGTCAAAAGGCCACACTTGCCTAGATTCCACTCATGGTTTATGTTATTAGCATGGATTTTCACCGTTTCAATTCATGAGTACTGATTTTTGGCTTTAACTTAAAGTTATAATTTACTAATTTTTTTAGCACTTTGTACTATGTCATGGTTTAGGATCTGCCTCCAAATGTGCGTGCAGGAAGGATAGCTTTCTTTTTATTAGGGTGGCTATATCTACACTCTGGAATGTTTAAGTTCAATCCTTTTCATTAATTTGTAAGATATAAAATTTAAATTTTAGTTTAGTTCAATTACTTTTATTAATGTAGAAGACAATTTATCATGGTTTTTTTTTTTTGTTAACTCTTGGTTTCGAAAATGAATTAGACTCTTATTTTTTATGAGAATGAATTAGAATATTATTTCTTTATGACTAGTTTTAACGGATTTATGTGTTTTTAAGATTTACCACCACATCTACACCTTCCTTCATATGATTTCTAAAACTCATATTCGTGTTTTTAAGATTTACCACCACATCTACACCTTCCTTCATATGATTTCTAAAACTCATATTTTGTATCTCGATGAGCTTTAACAATAGAATAACTAATATTTTTGTAATGGAAATAGTTATCTGTAATTCAAAAGAATCAGGTTGGATTTAATCTTTAATTATATATGATATGATCTGTGGAATGCATATTTGGGGTTACATTTATATTTAATGGGGTAAATGTACTAGTAATAATGGTCAGTTTAAGGAAGGGTCCATATGTACAATAAGTAGAATAAGCATATATAAAGATCATGTAGTTATTATTGTGGGGAAGATGTGAATTGGATATATGATTGTATCAGGGTATTGGAGAAGGTTCACATATTCTTTAATCATTTATTGTGTAACTCATATATTATCTATTTACAAGTCATGCTCCATGATCATATTTAGTGTACATGATATGTAATTTATTTTAATGTGCTATATTGAGTATTTTAAAATAACAATGTCAGAAGGCTACACATACCTAGAGTTGACTAACGTTTTCCAATACTAGCATAGATTTTCATTATTTCAATTGTTAGATATTTGTTTTTGGCTTTACCATGAAGTTATAGTTTACATTTATTTCTTTTAGCACCTCGTATGTATGTCATGGTTTAAGATATGCCTCCAAATATGTGTGTATGAAGAATAACCTTCTCTACACTCTAGAATGTTTTAATTCAATCCATTCCATTAATTTGTAAGACATGTTGTTTCAATTCAACCCATTTCATTAAATTATAAGACAAAATTTGTATGGTTTTGGTCAACAATTGGTTTAAAACATTTTATTATTATTATTATTATTATTTTATTTCTCTTTGAGTGGTTTTATGGGATTTCTCTAAAAGTAAACCAAAATCTTAGGTTGTGTGTTTTTAAGGATTTATCACCACATATACACCTTCCTTCATATGATTTTCGAAACTCATGATTTGTATACCTAGATGAGCATTAACAATGGAATAACCAATGCACTTAAAATAGAAATCTTCATCCCTTATATGAAAGCATTGGGTTGGCTTATGTCTTTAAGATGTTAAATATATATGATATGACACCAAGGGTGGAATTTGAGGTCAAATGTATATGCAATTGGGTAGATGTATCTGCAATAGTGGCTAGCCTAATGAAGGGTCTGCATGTGCAATGAGTGAATAAATATATAGAGATATCATATAGTCATTATTGAGGGGAATATGTGATTTGGATATATGAATGTATTCGGATATTTGAATGAGTTTCTCCTATTCTTTAAGGATTTATTGTGTAACTCATATATCTTATCTATTTATGAGTTGTGCTCCATGATCGTACTTCCTGTGCATGATGTGTACTCTAGTTTATCGTGCTATCTTAAGTATTTGTACATAACAATGTGATGAAAGATGCCCTATCTAGTTCCATAAACCTGCAATGAGGTTGCCAAGGATCAAGTCTAATATCAAAATTATGTTACTAATTCTCTTTCTCCCTTCTCTGTAATCTCTCAAGAGACTACATCTCTATACTAATGGTTATTTAACCTTGAGTGTTCAATGTCTCTTACTTCACAATCATCTCAATCCTAAAAGAATTCCATTGACCGATCGTTGTCAAGAATCAATTCAATTCGATCTCTCACTTCCACTGGGAGGTATTCGAAGGTCCTTTCCTTTAGATAGTATCATCCTTATGGACTATTATCCACAATACGTTTCCTTCGATTTGTAGGCTCCATATAACATTATGGATTAACGGAACAGACATATGGTTTGTAGTTTCACTACATGCTCAAATTCACTTTTTGTACTCTTCTCATAACTTTAATTATGTGGATTGCACAATCGATGCTAGGATTAAAAGGAACACCGGGGTTTTTATATAATTCCTATTGGCTTCGAATGGTTTAAATTTTCCCTCATTATCTATAGGGTCGGGGTGTCTCTTTCGTATTCTCTTAGATTATAGGAATATTGATTTTCCCATCTCTCTTTTGTTTAATCAAAAGAATATTCATAGGCTAAAATCCAAACAAGCCGCTAAAGTATGAATTATTTGTAAATGACCCAAGATCTTACCCTTCCCATATGACTTATGGGTTATGATCGAGGGCTATCCTTTATCGCAAGTTATAATGGTGGTTTTAAAAACTCGATGAATGAAATACGAGAGTATCCGGCCTTGACACCTAGAACCCGAGATATGACTGGATTTTCTTTATCCCAAATAGGAGTTGCACTTAATCATCGATCTATTTGAAATGTGAATGCTCTTAAGACCATCGATCACGTTCGAGCCTCATCCGATGATCGGTAATACACCGAGATTAATGACATAGATATTACTCTAATTTTAGATATAATGGTCCCAACCTCTTCTCCCATAGATCGACAGGTACTATATCCCTTCTTCTACCCTGAAAAAATTCTAATTTTCTGTCAACTCTAGTGTATAATTGATTTTCATCGATATGATTATATTAGGGACCTAACCTACCTAACTCCTTAAGTGGGTAGAATAATATATTTCCATGTAATAAAGGTCAATATTAATAAGGTCGAGCAATAAGGAGGAATACGTCAAATGTAAGAAGACCTAATAGAAGCTTTCGGTTCTAGAAGGATCTTCCTCTAGATTGTTCTTTTGGATAGATAGATTTAGTATAAATAGGAATAGAGGGTATTATAAGTTTTGTCTTGGATATTATTGTAATAGAGCTCTGCTCTGTTGGAGGTTTCCAGCTCGAAGAGGCAAGTGAACATTTCTATCAGTAATCAAAGTTCTCTTTCTAGTGTTATTCTGGTATTATTCTGGTATCGTTCTAGTTATATCATTGTTTCTCTTCCATTTCTAGATAATTATTTATGTTATGCATACTGATTGATATCTGAAATACTGCAAGTGGTATCACAACACTTTCTTTGGCAGAAAATTGTGGGTTAATTTTTTTCAGGGTAGAGACGTATTCTGTCGTCTTTAAGCTACAGAGATCCGTCATTACGCGCATAAACCCGCGATCGTGGATTCATACATGTAGGAAATACAAGTGGTACTTAAGAACACATTTGTTGTCCACCCTTGTAACCCATGTTGGTACCCCTTTGAGTGGTAGCACATTAGACAACACATGTATATGGATCGACCTAGATCTCCTGAAGCTCTCCATAGATAAACCTATCGGCCATCTGACTACTATAGTGCCACCCATAATAGCACTCGAGAAGATACTCTATAGTACCTGGGTAGTCGGGTAGTACACCTAAGGGCATGGTCTAGCCTCCTTAGTTAGTTCCCTGAGATATTGGGCCGAGTACTAATGTTGGACCCCGCGCGTATATCAGAGAACTATAGCACAAGGAAAACCCTTGTCTGTAGAACCCTTGAATACCCTAACCCTTGGAAAGGAAACAAAAATAGAACCAACAAGATTTATTTCCACGCTATGGTGTCTTCTTCATTTTGGTTGCTATGGTGTCACTAATTTTCTAAAGAGTAGAGATTCCCTAATCTCTAAATCCATAACTAAATTTTGTTTAAATTTAAATTGGATAAAATAGAGGGCGTCCATGGACATAGGACATGTTTCTTTATCAAAATAGTTGTAACTATAATTGGAATCAAATTCAAGGCCCGAGTACTTGTAAGAATGAAAAATCTCTAATTTATCACCTTAAATGTGATGGTAACACCCATATCTAGACTACCTATTATCATTACTTTTGTTTTTTTAACAATAACATTCATTTGAAGGTAATTGGAATTGTTTTTAGGGAATC
>SNQJ01S0010870.1:171018-196250 GCA_010110895.2 Picea sitchensis | reverse complement strand
TAGTGGTCCCGCCAGCACACTTGTTTGTGACCTATTCCATTGGATTCCCCTTTTCTCCCTGATATCAATCATACCCTTCATTGTTAATCCGTTTTGTTTCAGTGGACCCAACCCATTCCTAGCTTCCCTATTTTTCCTCCTATTCCATTATATTTACCTTCACGCATTGATCGTGGTGGTACCTATCACTTCTATGTCCTTTTTTGTGGTCCCACCCACCCATTTGTTTTCCTTACCCGCACTTCCCCTCCAAATGGCCACCACTCACAACAAATAACTCCAATATTCCATCAATCAACCCATGTCTCCATCAAAATATCACATTTTAGATGGATTCTACCCATTCCCGCATTGAAAAATTAGAGCACAAATTTAACAACATGGAAGCAAACCTCACAACCCAATTTACCTGCCTCAAGTCAGTTGTCAATCAATTGTTGAACCTCCCTACGGTTCCTTCATCATCAGACCAAACCAATGTTGTTGATTCCTCTCAATCTCCTCATTTTCAATCCAACTCCTTTCATAGTGAACCCCATATTCCCCCCATAGAGGTCAATAAATTTGATGGCTCCGATCCTACGAGTTGGGTCACTGAAATGGAGCATTATTTTTCTCTGCATGGTATTATTGACAAGTTGGACAAAATTTTCTATGATGTCCTCTATCTAGATCCTGAATGTTGGCAATGGTGGCAATGGAGAAAAAATTCACGTCAGGGGTATATTGCCTGGACCTAGTTTGTTGCTGAGCTCTATGCCCGCTTTGATATTGATACCCACTATCTTGGTATTTTGAACAAGTTGAAACAGTTAGGCACAATGGAATACTTCATCACTACTTTTGAGCATTTGGCCTTTTGAACAGAGGGCATGTCAGATGCGTTCTTCAGTGAATTATTTATAAGTGATCTCAAGGATGAAATCTGATCCCATGTTCTCATGGCCCGCCCTCCAACTTGGTTGGAATGTACTCAACGTGCTAAAGAGGCCCAACAAGTTGTTTTTCCCAGAACAAAAAACACTCTTTTGTTCCTTGCCCTCGACCCACTAATCCTAACCCCCCTGTCACTCCCCTCAAGGTCTAGAAACTAACTAGGGCTGAAATGGTTGAATGCCAACTGAAGGGTGTTTGCTATAATTGTCAGAAAAAAATATTTTTTGGGGCACAAGTGTAAGGAAAAAAAACTATTTATGGCCATTTCCGAAGATGTTCTTGAAGATGATGTGACAGTTCCCCTTGTTGAAGAACCCTCCCTTCTCGATGCCACCCAATAGCATGTTGACCCACCTGAAGTTGGCCCACTTATTTCCTTTCATTCCCTCACTGGCTTCTTGGCCCCACAAATGCTCAAGCGCATTGGCTACATTAAGCACATGAAGTTCATCATCCTTGTTGACAGTGGTAGCACCGACAATTTTATTCATCATCGAACTTCTTAGGAAACCAATTGCTATATTCGTTTTTTCAATAATTTTCAAATCATGATAGCCAATGGTGGGTCCGTGAAATGTGGTGCGCATTGTGAAAAATTATGTCTTCAAATTGGACATTACGAACTGAAATCTCATATGTTTTCCATTGACATGGGAGGTTGTGACATTGTGCTAGGTGTTGAATGGTTATGCACTTTTGGTCCCATTCTTATGGATTTTAAGGAATTAACCATGCAATTCCAACAGGAAGGAAAAAGGTATAAATTCCAAGGTCTCACAGTTGGTTCTCCTGAGATCATTAGTTCCCATCATATGGAAAATATCCTCAATAAAGTCCACTCAGGTATCATTGTGCAACTCCATTCTATTCAATCTGTTCAGACACCTTATGTGCATCCTGACCTCCAAGCTATCATTTCCACACATCAAGTTGTTTTTTCCTCCCCTCAAGGACTTCCTCCTTCCTGTGGTGTTCATGATCATTCCATTCCCCTTGTTCATGGAAATATTCCTCCCAACATTCCCCCTTATTGTCACCCCTTTTCCCAAAAGAATGAAATTGAGAAAATAGTGCAGGAATTTCTCCAAGCGGGTGTTATCTGCCCCAATATCGGCCCTTATTCTTCCCCTGTGGTCATGGTACTTAAGAAAGAAGGAACTTGGAGCATGTGTGTTGAATTTTGTGCCCTCAATAATCTCATCATCAAGGACAACTTCCCCATTCCTGTCACTGATGATCTCTTGGATGAGTTGAGTGGTGCTCAATACTTCACTAAACTTGATCTACATTTTGGATAGCACCATATACGTATGTAAGAAGCTGACATACCCAAGACTACCTTTCGAAATCACGAGGGTCACTATGGGTTTTTGGTCATACCGTTTGGCCTGTTTAATGCCCCCTCCACCTTCCAAAGCCTCATGAATCATGTCTTCTGTCCTTTTCTCCGTCATTTTGTCTTAGTTTTATTTTACGATATTCTCATCTATAGTAAAACTTGGCAATATCATATTTCCCATGTGGACCATATTCTCCATCTTCTCTCGCAGCACCAACTTTTTCTCAAACACTCTAAATTTTCCTTTGGAGCCTCAGAAGTAGAGTACTTGGGTCATATTTTTGGAAAGACTAGTGTCTGGGTGGATCCTAAAAACATTGAAGCAATGAAAGATTGGACTCGCCCCAAGACTATCAAAAGCTTCCGTGGTTTTTTGGGTTTAACCGAATATTATTGCAAGTTTGTTTAGAATTATGGGAAGATTACAACCCCTCTCAATGCTCTCCTTAAAGATAATTCTTTCACTTGGACTCTCACAGCGGATCAGGATTTTCAAGATTTGAAGGAAACTATGTGTACTACTATGGTCTTGGCCCTTCTTGATTTCACAAAAACCTTTGTCCTCGATTGTAATCCCTTAGGTAGAGGAATTGGATTTGTCCTTATGCAAGAAGAAATACCCTTTTCCTTTACTAGAAAACAATTGTCCGAACGCCATTTGGGACAATCAATATATGAAAAGGAAATGTTAGCTATTTTGCATGCAATGGATCTCTGGCACCCTTATCTCTTGGGGAAACGCTTCCAAATTAAGACAAATCATCAAATCCTCTAATATTTTTTGGAGCAACGACCTTCCTCCCGAGAGAAACAAAAATTGGGTAACTAAGCTCTTTGGTTATGATTATGAGATCATTTATAAGAAAAGAAAAAAAAATGTGGTTGCTAATGCTCTTTCTTGAAAATATGAATATGAAGGGTCCCTTTTTTCCCTCTCCTTCGTTGTACCATATTGGCTCCAAGCTGTATGCCAAGAATGGTTACATGATCCTAAAATATCGCATATGATACAACAAGTGAAATCCAACTCTCCACTTTCCCTAAGGTACTCTTGGCACAACCATGAACTTTGCTACAAAGGTCATTTGTATTCAAGTAAACATTCACAACTTAAATCAACAATTATTTTTGAGCTTCATGCTACTCCCACAGCTGGGCATTTAGGGTTTACCAAAACCTATGACCGGGTCAAACCTTCCTTTTTATGGGATGGTATTAAAAAGGACGTTCACACTTTTGTAGCAGAATGTGATGTTTTTCATCGCAACAAAGGAGAAATCATCAAACCTCCTGACACACTCCAACCGCTTTAGATTCCACCCGCTATTTGGAGGGACATCTCTATGGATTTTATTGTGGGATTACCTAAATTAGGAAATAAGTCCGTCATCATGGTGGTTGTGGATCTTCTTTCCAAGTATGCTCATTTCATTGCTCTTCAAAATCCATTTACCGCATTAACTATGGCTTAATGTTTCATGGAACATATATTCAAGCTTCATGGCATGCCTCATTCTATTGTTTCTAATCGAGATCCAACTTTCACAAGAAATGTTTGGCAATAATTGTTCAGACTCCAGGGAACCCACTTGCATCTTAGCATCGCCCATCATCTACAGAATGATGGTCAAACTGAAGTCATCAATAATTGTTTGGAGACTTATTTGAGGTGTTTTTCGTCTAAAAGGAAAAATCAATGGGCTCAATGGTTACCATTAGTTGAATGGTAGTACAACATTTCTTACTGTTGTGTCCTTTTCGTCACTCCAATGAGCAAAAGAAGGGTACCTGCAAGTCTAGTTGGGACTACTAGATAGGATATAGGTTAGTGTATGAATCAAATGACTCAATCACATAAAATAAACAAAAAACTAAGCTAATAGAAACTAAAGAAATGAAACTAAAATGCATGAGGAAACTTGAACCAAAAATCAATCAATATGAAAAATAATCATGCCACCAATGGATAAATCGTATTAGTGGGAAAACACAAAAGAGAAAGGGGGAATTATGGATCCTCTCTTCCTCTAAGGGAGGGATCTTGATTCCCCTATGTGAGAGATCTTCTTACAAGTGGAAAATTAGAAAGAAAATGGTGAAGAAATCCAAGCTTATTCCCTCAACAAGTGAGGTGAATAGCTTAATGAGATGTTGCTAGTATGCTCCTTGAAGAAACGATGCTTCTTGAAGGAGAATAGAGGTAGCATAAAAATACAATGAGATTCTTTAATTCATAGTGCACCCATGGCCTATTTTTATAGAAACTCTTTGAGGTATTATCCAACCGGTCTTTAATGTGAACAAGGGGCCCTTTAGGGCACCTTTGGGTCTTTGACCATCCCCCATGCAGATTCATCTCGGATTTGAGGGTCAAATCAAATTGGGAGCTGAACCAGAAGTGTGTAAGGGGTTGACAACAACCATAAATGCATCATTCAAAGGAGCGCACGGATTTTATCATACACAGTCGTGCATCAGTCGCATGTGCACTCTTTTGGCTTCTTTTGCCTATGCACCTATGCGCGCTTCCTGTAGTGTTTCTGTGCATGTCAATTTTATAAACAATTGTATAATTTGTTCCTTTTGGAGATGAATTTTTGGGGTTGCAGGTGAACTAATAGGTGTTTGGATATGTTGTATTCCTGTAACTATTTGCAGACGAAATTTCAGTGATAACGGATGCCCCCTGATGTGTGAGGTTAGCAGCATACGTATAGCTGAAATAAATCAATTTTTATTCTATTGAGAGTACCATTGTATGAAAGAGTGTTGATAGGAACTGCAAGAGAGATCCATCGGAAGGAGAGGGGAAACTGTGGGACCCAAACCTTTCTCTAGGTGTGAGAAAACAAAATTTGTATACAAACGAGGTGGGCATTCCCCATGCTCGTGTCATGTAACTCAAATGTGTAAGACAATAACTAAAGTTGTATGTTGATGTAAATAACTGAAACGCCCTTCAGGGAAGTTTTATAATGGTAGATGAAAATTATGATGGTGAACATACTATGAAAAGAGACAATGACACATGTAATAAGTGTCGATGACTTGTAGGCATTGATGGCCCAACAAATTCAGAGGTCTTCGTCTAGTATAAACAACTGCAATAGTCACAAAGTAAGACCCACCGTAACATGATATTGTTTTGAAGTCGAATGTTAAGGGGGTCAACGATAGTAGAGAGTGATGATGGTTCTCTCTGTGTCATCTGAGGATCCTCATTGTAAAGGTAATGAGAGTCAAGATACTGTCTCCCTTCTGGAAACTGTGTTGATGTTGACAGAAAGGGAGACGTGACTCCAAGAAGCAAAAGGGCTTCATGAAAGCCACTGGATGAGATCAAGAACTTATGAGGAACATGGAAGAAGTCAAGATGCGGTGAGACTCAAGACTTCCCTTGGTTGGGGATATATGTGAAGTATGAGTGGCAGCCACCGTGAAACTTGCTCTAGCATCAAGGGGACGACTAGACGTGGGTTAAATTGTGCCAAAGGCGTGAAAAAGTGGAAAAAGTCAGAGATTAGAGGTACATGGACTGTGGGATACTTAGGGTTTATGGACGATCTCGACATGAGTAGGAAATAGTAAATTCCCCAACCAAGGGCGACATGGGTTTCTTTGCTAGAAAAATAAGGTCGCTAAAGGTGACAACAAAAATCTATGTAAATGTTGGAAAGAAAGGATTTTTTCAATTACCAAATGAATAAAGAATAATTTTGGATTAATGGTGCAGATACAGAAACGGGTGCCCCAATGCAATATGGCTTGGTTTGTGAGGGATCGAGTTGCATGGATAAATGGTGGAGGGTGGGGGGGGCATGGGTAGGTTTCTATATGAGGTAAATGAGTGGAAGACAATATGCAGATGGGAAAACTGATTGTGGATGAAATGGAGGGTTAATGATACTGCAGAGGTGTAGTTAAATGAGAACCGGGAGGAGATATCCTGGGAGTCCATTGGGAAAGATATAAAAATGAGGAGAAGGAGTATGTGGCTAATTCTCGAACATGCGTAAGACTATTGGGACTCCCATCCCTAGGGGTGAAAGTAGCAAGAGTGTCAAAGTGCCAAAGGGGACTATGAATGGGACAACTAATGTGGGGGAGAGTGTTACCAGATGACAATACCAAAATGCAACAAAGGTGATAGTACTGTAGAGTCGTATGTGAGGATCCTACAGGAAAATGTCGGAGGGTGCGACTGGGAGATGTAATCGATATTAAAAGGGAATGATTACATTCCAGTGTCGATCATATATCTGAAGGGGATGCGTCGATTTGTGATGATCAAGTACCTGCACACATTAAAACCAAATACCTGATGTGAACAATATCTGAAGATAAAGATCGTATAACAATTATTTGATAATTTTGAACATGAGTATGCGTACCTGGACGTGATGTGAGAAAAATGCTCCCCCGGGGCCGAGGATGGATGGTGACCCGGGGAATGTGACTGTGCAAGTGGTGGGATCCTGATCCCGAGGCTGAAGACGGATCGAAAAATGGATTATTTGAGCTCCTGTAATTGAGCATGGAAGTTTGGCATAAGGGACTATATATAGTTGTGGGGCCCAAAATGCCACTTCATTTGTACCTATTGCCAGAGTGATTTGATGAGATTTTTTTAGAGGAGATTTGGAGATTATGGGAGTTCAAATTGATCGATCGAGGATTTTTGAGATCCAAGTTAGTGGTCTCATCCTTCTGCATAGTAGATAGGTTTTATTTTCTAGGAAGGGTCGTATGGATGTTCGTACTAGGGTTTTTTGTAGGGGTGGGCCCCTACATGCACGGGCGATCGAAGGATACCCGTGTTGAGGTGCGTGGCTATGTTGAAGATAGTCGCACACGAGGGTGTCTAGGTGAGGAAAATAGGTGCACACTTGACGTGTGCCTACTTGAAGTACATTTGTGCACTATGTGTAGCTGTGTATCGAACAGGTGCACATGAATGCACGTCTGTGGGTGCGATAGATGTGCATTCATGTGCATCTATTTCTTTGACAGCTGCGCATTGATGCACAATTGTGAGAAGAAAAGGTGCGCACATGTGCATGCCTTTGGGGGGTGATAGTCGTACACATGAGGCAAAGCTGGGGTGTTTTGAAAAAACTTGTATTTTTTGAAGTTTTTTGTTTATGAATAGCGATGCCTGATCAAGTGTTTTGTGTGTGAATGCATGTGATCAGTTTAGGATGCCAGTCCATTGGAGGGAGAGGGACCGGGTGCACCTCAGGGAGGTGGTGAGAGATGAGCTAGGCATTCAGGGACCTTTGACAGCTTGAGTGATGCTAAAGTTCTTCGATTTCCCACTGATACGAACGCAGGGGTACCTGCTGCAGTATTTGATTTCTATGTGGAGCAATGAGCTTCAGTGCTTCATTGTGCAGGGGGAGAAGTTAACATTCTTTGCGATGGAGGATGTATGTTTCTTGACCGGGATCCCTTTTCGGGTGGGGGGGCTACCTGTTCATCCCTATTTTCTAGGGGATATACATTTGGTAGACTTGGCACATAGGTACTGTTCAGGGCCGAACTTTATGTTAGGTTCAGTCTTTCCGATTGAGGCGATGGATGCACTCGTACATCGTTCCATCGTAGTGATGATTGTGAGGATCTACAGATCCTTACCGACTCAGCAGATTAGTGGTTGTTAGCTGATGATTATGCTAAGAACATTGGGCAGAGAGATTTTTGTCGGGGGATTGATGTTGCACGCCAAAATGATAGGGTAGCTGAACCGGTGTCGGGCCACCGACTCTAGTGATTTTTCCTTTGGGTCGATCTTAGTGGCGTGGTTTTTGGAGAGGGTGCCCATTGTGCACCCTACAGTGTTGTTTTCGGTGGCTGATGCACGGGAGACACAATTGATGAGATGGGCATCAATTTTGGTATGGCATGGAGGTGGGGAGGGTAGCCATTATTTTATGGCCGATATGGCACGTGTGTGGCACCATATGCTACAAATCATATTGCAGTTCCCATATGGTGGGATGGACTTCCGGCAGGACCCGGATATGGTTTTACCTCCTGGAGAGTATTGAGACCATAGAGGTATGTTGGTGTACTTTATGTTTTGTGATTTTGATAGTATATCATATGTTTTATGTATCTATGGATGCTGATGATTTCATTTTTTTGTTGTGTTTTCAGATGTGGGGTCGCGAGGCCGAGAGGTGGAGTTGTTTAGTGAGCCAGCTCATCAGGGGCCAGCGAGATCATTGCGGGGAGATTTGTGGGTGGGAGAGAGACGTTGGAGGGAAGAGGCTGGTGTGAGGCTAGTTGATGACATGAGAGCTAGCAGGAGACGTAGATTTGATGACCCCAGTGTAGGGCCATCGCATGCACCTCAGGGAGAGGTTGACAGGGGTTTAGAGGATTTCTGCGGCCGGTTGGAGGTGGTATTACAGGGCCTACCTGAGGGTATGTGGTCCCACATCCAGGACGAGAGAGTCCTGGAGGAGTGTGTGGGTGGCTCTGTTGAGTTGTAGACTCTGATCCGCAGAGAAGCTATGACTCGGTGACTTCCCCCAGGACTTGGAGGACCCCCAGCTGGTGGGGCACCTCCTCCATATAGAGGACCTGACGGTGGTGCTCTAGAGGCACCATGAGTATGATTTTGTATATGTTTTGTATTTATATAGGCCCGCGAGCCCATTTTCTATAGGGTA
Organism: Picea sitchensis; assembly: GCA_010110895.2. Lineage (NCBI taxonomy): Eukaryota > Viridiplantae > Streptophyta > Pinopsida > Pinales > Pinaceae > Picea > Picea sitchensis. The sequence goes on along the minus strand of SNQJ01S0010870.1, from coordinate 187,301 downwards.
GTGTAACACCTATTTTCTACCTATAGGGATGAGGGGGCTCACCAACCTATGGGCGACGTACATGTTGTACTTTTCTGTAAACATTGATGACACATTGATCGATATATATATATGGATATAGATATTTATGATCTCTATGATGTTCACATGTGATGATATTTTGTGATGTTGTTTATGATGTCTAATCTATATGTTGTGATAGACTTGTGATGGTTTATGTATGTGTGATGGTGTCTTGATGTGAGATATGCCAATGTAACACTAGGTTATCCATATTATCTGCTATTTGATTGAATTTTCATGGAATATGTGTAAATGTTATTGAATCAAAATGTCGAGATAAGAGTCTGAATTGCAGGTATTTGCGGAAGAGGTAAGAATCGCAGACACAGTACACATTGTTGAGTTGCAGGACGACAAGATGAGAATCTAATAAGACACTAAGGTGACGAATGTGGCAGTGAATGGACTCAACAAGGAGTCCAATGATGACTATGTATTCTTCTTGGTTGTTGGTTGCTAAGCCCAAACATATGCCACTAGAGTGGAGCAGTTCATGTGAGGGGGTATAGAGGGCCTAAGCGGCCGAAGAGAGATTTTGTGTCCATCGACTAGCTCCGTCATTGTAACCGATGTGGTAGGCCGATGGAGGAGACATATATCAATAAAAAAAATGGTAGATCAAACATAAGGCATGGAGGGAAAAAAGAAGACTAAAAACTCTACAAATGGGTACAAAAAAATAAAATCCTAGTGTAGAATGACTACGCTCAGGCGTAAAATTTCTTTAAATACAACCCGTTGAAGGGTTCTTTGAGAGGATAGCCTTCTGGAGAGGTCAGGATGTATGCGCCTTTAGTGAGACAGTGTTGGACAATGTAGGGTCCATGCCATAATGACTCGAATTTCCCATGATTGAGAGTATCGTGAGCAATATCGTACGCTAGGATGAGATCTCCTTAGTTAAATGAATGAAGGTTGACATGGTAGTCAAAGGTGGCCTTCAATCATTTTTTAACTACCTCATTGTTCTGTAAGGAAGACCGATTATATTTGTCTAGTGACTCTAAGTTCAACAATCTCTTCTCCATTGGAGCAGTGTCAAGTAATAGCTCAATGGCAGTGTGCAACGTGGGAATTTCTCACTCGATAGGGAGGGTGGATTCAACCCCATGGACGAGATGAAATGGTGTAAAACCAATGGTGGTTTTGACTACTATGTGATAAGCCCATAATGTTGAAAACAACATATGATGCTAGTTGGTCTTATGTTTGTTGACAGTGCGTTGCAACATGGTTTTGAGGACTTTGTTGACAACCTCGACCTGTCCATTAGATTGGGGGTAATATAGGGAGGAAAACTTGTGGGAGAAGCCTAACCTTGAGGAGAGTTCGACGAAGATATCATTCTCAAAGTGTTTACCATGATCGAAGACTAACTGTAGTGGGACTCCGAAGTGGGTAATTACGTGGTTGAAGAAAGAATGCACTGCAGTGTTAGCCATGTTGTTGAAGGTAGGCATGGCTTCGGCCCATTTGGTAAAGTAATCTACTGCCACGATGATGTACTTGTGTCCATTGCTAGATGGAGGTTTGAAAGTCATGAAGTCTATGCCCCATTTGCATAAGGGGCCGATAGTGATGACTGGATGTAGAAGATAAGGTGGCGCTTGCGATTTGTTTGCATAAAGCTGGCATTTGTCGCATCGCTTGACAACGTGGATGCAGTCTTGAAACAATGTGGTCTAGAATTAGCCTTCTCGAATGATTTTCTCGGCAGTGAACATCCCTGAAAGGTGTCCATCGTAGGCACCAATGTGGCAATCATTCAATACTCTATTGTCTTGTTCGATGGTCAAACATCGACGGAGTATGGTGTCGACCCCACGTCGATATAAGATGTCACCAATGAGGAGATATCGAGGGGCCTGATGGAGAATGCGTTGATGATCATGTCAGGAGAGGTGTGATACAAACTTCAGTGTCTTAAGGTAGAAGAGAAGGTCACCATACCAGGGGTCATCCGAGGGAATGTAGAAGAGGTGTTCATCATGAAAATGTGTGTTGATAGGTGAACTAGCAGCGTTTGAGGGAAATGCCACGATCAGTTTGGTGAGGATGAGTGCTTTCTTTCTTTTCGGAGTTGCAAAATCTAGGTCGTACTCCTGAAGGATGACGATCCATCGGGAAAATTTTCCATTAATTTGTCATTTACTAATTACTACATGGGGTTGGAATCTATAGTTTTTGGACTGCGAGGACAATTGCGAGGGTGAGTTTATGGACTGCGAGGACAACTGTGAGGGAAATTTTATCTTCATGATTTTACTTTAGGGGTGGCCCTGAAAGGTTTTTACCGATATAGCAAAAAACCTGCTCGAGGCTATCATCCCCTAGTTGGACGAGAACTCCTGCTACTGAGATGACTGAGGCTGACAAGTAGAGGATATAATCGCGATCATAGTCAGGTGGACTAATCAAAGGGGCATTGGAGAGCACCACTTTTAAATCATCAAAAAGAGGTTTGGGCATTTTCATTCCATTGAAATGGGATATCATGATGCAATAAGCAAACAAAACCATGCGCACGAGTGGCGTAATATGGGACAAAGCGACGTAAAAAGTTGTCTTTACCTTGTAGGCTCTATAGTTGGCACAAATTACGAGGTGGTGGAATTTATGCGATAGCTTGGACCTTGAGGGGGTCCATAATGATGTCGTGATGGGATATGATAAACCCAAGGAGACATCCAACAATGATGCAAAATACACAATTGAGGGGTTTCAAGAAGATATTGTACTGTCGACATCGTTGAAAGATGACCCGTAAGTCATCTAGATGTTGAGTTCATTTCTTGGATAGAGCGGTGAGGTCATCCAAGTAAGTGAGAATGATGCGAGATAGATCATGGAAAACGTAAGTCATGGCCCATTGGAACATCACACTTGCGTTCTTGAGTCCAAAAGGCATGACACGATACGCAAAAGTACCCCATGGATTGTTAAATGTGGTCTTATACTGATATGTTGAATTGATCTAGATTTGATTGTAGCTAGAGAAACCATCCACGAAGGACAAGGCCTCATGGTCATCACAGTCATCGATAATTTGGTCGATGAAAGGCATTGGGAAGTTTTCTTTGGGATAAGCGTGATTGAGATCACAAAATTTGGTGTAGACACGAACATGGATGATTTTAAGGATGGAAATTTATTTTAAAATTTAGAAAACTTGGTGAATCTTACTAATCCTTCATATGTCAAATATAAATGCTTGGCGATATTTTTGTAAAAATATTCAAATTTCTAAGTATTTTATATAGTTTTTATAAAATTTTGGCGATTTTTAAGGTAAAATAATTTTATCCTATAGAATGTGGGCGAATCATTTTTAAAATAGTGAATCTCGTTTTTGGAAAAACCATGGAAAATTAGCCCATGAGTGAAATTTAGCCCCTAAAATCATCCATGTAAGTGAATAGTTCCCTGTTTTTTGTTGACAGTAATGAGGTTGGAGACCCATGATGTGTATGTGGGTATATGAACCCGACGGTGCGTAGTTTGTCAATTTCAGCTTTGATGGCCACTTCTTTGGATGGGTGCAGTGGGTGTTTCTTTTCACATACAAGGGTGATATATGGCCATGTGTCGATGGGATGCTTGACGATAGAAGGATCGAGGCCGGGCATCTCCGTGTATGAACAGGAAAAAATATCTCGTTATTCTTGAAAGAGAGATTTGTAAGATGTGAGTTACTCAGGGGAGCATGCAACGCCAATGGTGATTTCTTCTATGATTCTTGGTTTGACAGAAATGTAAATTTTGACAGTGAGGGAAATATTCACCATGTTCCCTTCCCCAAAATCATCGAGGGTAGGGATAGGGTTGGTGAACCAGTCTATATGCCCATATGGAATAAAATCCTTGGTTTTGATTGCACATATGGGGGCTTGGATAGGAGGGTCAAAGGCTTCCTGTGAGAAAAAGACCTCTCTATGATAGAGCGCAGTCCATGGGCAATCAGGTGTAGTTAGTTCCTCTAGGATATCTTCGTCGCAGTGGAAAATGAGAGAATATAGGGGATCCGGGGAAGTAACATTGGTGACTGTCACTGTGTGTTTGTCTTGAGGCGATGAAGATGTAGAGGGGGAATCACAAATATGGTGTGATTGCATTTGCCATAAACCAAATGTTCAGACACTGTGGGTTAAAAATTGTGGTCGGGGGTAAGATTTGTTGGGGGAAATGAACCAGGGAATTGGAAGGATTTAGGGGAAAATCCTCAAACAGTCTATCCATGGACCATGGAGGGGTGGGAAGTGACTTAGGTTCAGGGGAGGTGATGTGGACAGTATCTAGATATGGAAGAGGGGGAATCGCTTGCATCATGGGAAGTGAGGTGGTTGGATGATTTTAAATAAGGGCCATTTGATGACACCTATATTCAATGATCATCAGACACTGGTACGTGAAGTGATCAAGTGCTTCACAAAGAGAGAAAGTGAACCTCATCTGTTTGTTGACTGAGGTCGTGACATAATGGATGTCAGTGACGTGGGTACTTTATGATGTGGGTGGAGAGGGGTCGTGTTGAATGTTTTGGGCTACTTTCGTTAGTGTCTATCAAAACTGAGGTAGTGTGGGGCAATGGTGAGTGTAGTGGCCATGCTTTGAACAGATGGCGCATGCGAATTTGGTTTCCATTCCTTTGATTCTTGTAGTGGGGGACATGGTGTTAGTACTAGGTGTTCTTGGTGAAGCGATGAGCGAGGTGGTTTCTCGAGGGAGTTGGATCAAGTTGCATAATTTGGGGAGAGAGGGACATCGATTAGTGGGGTGTCCCTCTTTCTCGCATAGTGTGCAGAGAGGTTGAACTCAGGGGGGAAGTGGAGTAGTGGGTTCTTTCTTCTTCCATCTGCCCCTAGCCGTAGTGGTGGTGCTAGCAAGTGGGGCTGAGCGTGGTTCCATGGGATTTAGGACTGGAAACTGCATCGTGATTCCCTCTATTTTTGGAGGGAGGGATGGTTGAGGAACGATCGAGGGTGGGTGTAGATACCATACCTGAATGGAGAGAAGCATATTGGGAAGGGTAAGTGTTGCAGATACCTGGAATATTGTACTCCCGATGGGGGGTAGAATAAGGGGATTTGAGTAATGGTTTAGGGGACTATCTCCCAAACTGGGATTTGACCAAATTGGGGGTAAATGGTATCGTAGGATTCTCAGGGAATTCCTGAGGTATAATTTATTCCACTAGAGGGACGTTCGGGAGTGGAGAAGCCTCTGTGGGAGGAATGGTATCTCTATTGCCAGTCTCATTGGAAGATATAACACACACTTGTGTTGAGGGATGTATGAGTGGTGGTGCTCCATGGTATGCCCCCAACAAAGATGGATCTTTGAAAATTATGGGGCCTATATCTATGAGTGGATATGTATCGAAACTAGTGCAGACAATAGGTAGGATGTTATCGATGTTGGAGGAGTGGTTAGGCTCGTAATGTGAAACTTGGTCTATGGTGATGAGCTTCCCATTGTGGGGTAACATCATCGTCCGAAACATGGAAGAGGTATCTGCCTTCATAGCATACATGTAGCTACATCCAAACAAGATGTTGTAATCGAGCGGGGTGTCGATAACCTCAGTTTCGATAAGGATGGTTTTTCCCCTGAGTTCAACGGGGACATTTTGAAAGATCCCTTCAGGAAAGGATGGTCTTCCATCGTAAGATCTCAAAGTGATGGCAAATGGTATTAGCTCAGGGGAGCCAAGTTTCTTCCATACAGTTTTGGACATGATGCATGTGGATGCACCTTCATCAATTATACATCAATGAACCACGATGTTATGAATCTTGATTGGTATCTGGAAAGCTACCAAAGCGAGGAGGCGAGCTTCCCCACAATCTAGATCAAATGTGATGAGTCTAGTATCATCATGGTCAACTACCCCCAAGGAGGAAAGTAAGGATTTCCATTGAGTGGGACGGGTTTGGAGGACCTCTAATACCGACATGGCTACAGGTGATTGCACCATGTCATCGACCAGACTGTAGTTATGTGCTACCCCAGACTAAGGGTTGTTGACACTTCGTTGTAATGGGATATGAGGAATACGAATGGGGGGTTTAGTGTTAGGGAGTGGAATCATCAAGGGTTGTCCGATTGCATCTAGAGTTTCTTCTAAAGTGGTGGAAGTAGCTTCAGGGGGTGCATTGTATTAACGAGTGTGCGTTTTGTTGGCGACGGAAGTCACCCCTAGATTGCTTGCAGGGGCAGAGCCCGACGCCCATCAGTTTTTATGTCACGATTATTTTGAGGGGTGATCAAATGGGTAGAGACTCGGGATGGAATCACTCTAGCTCGGGGACCGGGCCTGGTATGTAAAGAACAAAGGAGGTCTTGATCTAACTTCAGTCAGTAGATGATTATAAAATGGTTAGGTGGAATATTTGGTGAGAGGAGTGGGCAAAACTACTATGGGCAATGGGCCTTTCAGCAGCTTGCAGAAGAAAAAATCTAAACACAAGATCCTCTTGATTCATAGTTTCGGGTAACTGAAGGGGTGACTTGAATGTATCCTCCAATTCCAAGTCATTCAACGCTAAGAAAAACACAAAGACCGATTAGAAGCAACGCGACTGTAACAATGATCCAACCTACATCATCCTATAATAGTCACAACTCGACTGGATCTTCCAATTCCGAGCAGTTCTAATACAATATGAACAAAGACATGGAAAGAAGCTGACATTCATAAGGCAAGAAGTCTCAGATNATAAGGCAAGAAGTCTCAGATGTTAATACACAACCAGAATAACCAGTGCTTCATTAAAGCATTTACAATCGGGAGCCTTGCTCAACCATCAATCCTTACCAAAATGGTGAAAATGCCTACATATACTCAAAACAACCCCCGCAACAACATCGAGACGTTGCATTAAAAACTTTGCATTTGCATGGCTTTTGACAATCTGCACCTGCAGTCTCCGAATGATCGTGCACCCATGGCAGATGAAATCGAACTCCTGACAGTCCCGTGGGTGAATCGACGTTCTTTTAATTCATCGTCGGACTTTCCCTTTATGGCGGAGATGATGTCCAACCACCACCAACTACCTTAATAGTTGCTTCCTTGGGATTGAGGTCGGCCCGACCAACTCAACATCTTTGGGATGTGGAGGACCCCTTGCACTGCCACCTGGGTTAGCTGAACAGCTCGATGAATAGACGTGGAGGCCAACGCGAAGTCTAGGTTGCATACTTGGGGTGGTGGATTCATAGTAGAGATGACGGGGAACAATGCCATAGGGAGATGACGAGGAAGTCATAAGGCGGTGGGACTAAAGGAGGAGGGGAGGCGAGTTGGGAGATGAAGAACACCTAGCATGAGGTGTTGGGCAAAAATGGGAAAAAAGGGAAAAGGGTGCCACGAAGATGGATGGACATGTGACGTGGAGAGAGGGAGACACATGGAAGCTAGCAGGAGGATGATGGACTGAGGAGGGGCCATGTCATGAGGTGAAGTGGAAGACAGGCTGCAGGGGAGAGGCAGCTCGGCAGGTGACATGACGGGGGGAAGGCCCCACATTGATTAAAAAGAAGAGCGGCTGAGAAGTGTGGGATTTCCTGTGCAACATTGATTTGAGCGCTTTGATCTCAGTCGTTGGGAAGATGCGCGCCTGATTCTGGAACCCCCCCCCCCTTATTAAAGGTAGAAAGGCAAGGGGGGTCCGAAATTTGCTTCCACTATGAAAATACCAAAAGGCCCCACCTGTGGCTCAGATTTTGTGTCGTGTGTCCTTTAGATGGACGGTCAAGATGGCAGTTGACATTAAAAGAGCGTTGCCTCCATTATCAGGCTCACTTGACATGACCTGGCGCTAGGACCATGGGCTCGACTTTGAAGGGTGCTTATCAACATTTTAGGGTTCGAGGTTTCGAGATGTAAAATGGAAAGGATCTCTTGCCCCTTGAATCCTCGAATGCCGACATGACATGATTGCGCACCACGTGTCCCTTTGGATGGACGGCTGAAATTTTTTTTTGATACCGCGGGCCCTACTTTCGGCGCTTTCAACGCTATCGGGGTTTGGGGTTTCGGGATGTAGAAAAACATAAAATCCTCACCTTTTGAACTCTCGAATGCCGAATCACCGACGCGACTAGATATCGCGCCATGTGTCTTTGGATGTATGGTCGCTATCTTTCCTTAATGCAATATAGGCACTATCCATCGCGCCTAACCTCGACGCAACTTTGTTGTCTGCGATTTCCCGCCAATTGCTGATCTACTCATATGGACGGATCCGGACCATTGACACCAATATTTTGCCCGCTCGCTTGATTTTAAGTCCGAAAAGGACTTCTTCCCTACACTGCGCTTGTGCGCTCTTCGTGCAACCTACAGACCTGGATATCTCGATGTCGAAGACAGGAAATGTTGCTAACATTAGGCTCCATGGGGGATAGATTCATCCCTGTGATGCTCTAAGGACTCATTTTGCAGTTCCAGTGCCTTGGTGTTGGGTTTATGGAGTCATTTATTAAGCCGAAAAATAAAAATAAAAATAAACATAAACAAGGAACCAAAAGGACAATATTTACAAGAAAAGGAGCCATCGAAGGCTGAGACAAAATATTTCTTCAGAAAATGCCCATTTACTGGGCTCTTGAAAACTTCTTCACCCTCCAAATCCTACAGCCGATATGTGTTATTTGAGAAAACCTCAGAGATCTTGAAGGGTCCGATCCACAGGGCTTCGAATTTTCTGTGCTTGCCCTTATCTTGCTTAGGAGCATCCCATTTTAGCACCAGGTCTCCTGCCCGAAATTATTCCTTCTTGGCCTTCTTATCGAAAACCTGTTTGATCCTTTGTTGATGGTCCTGAATTCTGTACATTGCCTACTCCCAGGCCTGTTGGACCTCCACTAACTGATGAATCCTTCTGATCATGTAATCAAGCTCCTCCTGATAATCCTGAAGGAATTTTGCTATGGGAATGGCTAACTGAGAAGGGAAAACAACCTCCGCTCCGTAGACTAATTTGAAAGGAGAGACGTCGATAGATCTCTTCGGGGTCACTCAATCGGCCCATAGAGAAAACTTCAATATTGAATGCCATGCCTTCTTGTTGTCTTCCAGCAATATTTTGATGATCCTTATCAGGCTTTTGTTGGAAGATTCAGCTAAACCATTGCCCTGTAGATAATATGGGGTGGAGTGAATCAGTTTGATCCCGAACCGCTCACAAAACTCGGTTAATGGCTCAGACCCGAAATCGGTTGCGTTATCAGTGACAATTTTACTTGGGCAACCAAACCTTGTGATGAGGTCCTCTAGGAACCCAATGATTACCTTGTGGGAAGCACTCCCGGTGGGAACAACTTCAATCCACTTGGTGAAGAAATCAGTAGCCGTCAGGATCCATCTGTGTTGCCCGCTTGAAGCAGGGTGAATTTCTCCAATGAAATCTAGGCCCCATTGTTGGAAAGGTCCTGAAACCACCACAGGATTTAACGACAGAGACTTGAGTTGTTGTTTACCTACAAATCTTTGACAATTGGTGCAAGCTCGGACCCTTCTACCGAAGTCAGTGAATACGATGGGCTAGTAGTATCCAGCCCTGAGGATTTTGTGGGCTCTGGCCTTCCAGAAATGGTGCCCTCCACACAGACCGCTGTGAAATTCAAACATAATCCTGTCAGCCTCTTATGGGTATATGCATTTTAAAAGTACCCCCAGGGGGTTTTTCCAGTATAAAATTTGATCGATAAAGCAGTATCTGACAGCCTAGAGCTTCAGAGCTCTTGCTTTGTTTCTTTGCAGGCCATTTGGAGGTCGTAACTCTTGAAGAAAGTATATGACATCCTTATACCAAGGACATCGAGATAACGGGGGCTCCCTTTGAGGGTCCGTGTCAGGCAGCCGACCCTGCTAAATTCCGGAGCATTCGTTGATGAAACTTATCCCCAAAGCTTGGCAATTGGCTTCAGCCAACAACTTGGCTAAACCATGACCTTTGATCAATTTGGTAGGATTTATTTCCAGGTCAAACTCTAGAATTTTGGCTAACCACTTACTCCTCCTCCCATTTATGTCAGGCTGAATAAGAATGTCCTTAACAACAGCTGAGGGGACATAAGCTATGATTTTTTACTGTAGGACATAGATTCTAAATTCCTTGAGGGACTTTACCAGTGCATAGGCCTTCTTCTCCATAGTTTCATACCTGACTTCGACATCCCTCAATGCTTGACTGAAATAGGCAATAGGATTCTCTAGCCCATCCTTGTTTGTCTGTAATAAAACAGTGGCTACCGTGTTAGGTGAAGCAAAGGAGAAAATAAGGAAATCCTTTGAGTAATCGGGGTTGATAAGCACAGGGGATTCAGACAGGGCCCTCTTTATTTTCTCAAAGGAATTTCGCGATTCAGAAGTCCACTTCACTTCATTTCCTTTCCTTAACATAGTTGTTATAATTTTTACCCCCTCAGCAAAGTTGGGCACAAACCTCCTCAGAAAATTAATCTTACCAAGGAAAGATTGGACTTCCTTCTTAGATCTCGGGATTGATAGGGCTCGTATTTCCTTAACTCTGCTAGGGTCAATCCTGACTCCTTCCGCTGATACTATGTGGCCTAGTAACTTTCCCTCCTGCATGGCGAATGAAGATTTCTTGGGGTTTAATGAAATGCCAAAACTCCTGCACTTCAGGAAAACCCTCCTGAGGTGACAACGATGTTCTTTATCAGAATTCGAAAACACTTTGATGTCATCCAGATAGATGACCACAAATTTATTCTTTTCCTCAATGAAAGCTATGTCCATGGCACGCTGAAACGTTGCCCTTGCGTTCATTAATCCAAACGACATCTTCGTGTACATGAATGTGCCCCATGGAGTGTTAAATGTCGCCTTTTCCCTGTCTTTAGGCAGAACAGAGATCTGATTGTAGCCAGCAAAACCATCAATAATGGAAATCCTGGAAGCTCCTGTTAGCCTCTGCAGTATATGTTCCATCTTCAGTAAGGGGTAGTTATCCTTTCGTGAGCTCCTGTTCAGGTTTCTAAAGTCTACACAGAGTTGGATCTCTCCACTCCTTTTCCTTACTGGCACCAAGTTGGCCACCCACTCTGAATACCTCAGCGGCACACAATGATCTGATCTTGAAGCAGCTTCTTCACTTCCCTCTCCATGATAGGCAGCAACATAGGATTGATCTGTCTCAGCTTTTTCCTAAATGGATTTGCCTCCCCCTTTAATGGGATTTTATGCTCGATGACATAAGTGTCATATGTTTTGAGGTCTTTGTAGGTCCAAGAGAAAATATCAACAAATTCCCTCAAAATTCAAATGTCTTCAGACCTCTGCTCCTTTGTCAGACTACTTGACAACTTGACAAACTTGGGCTCACTCTCGGTCCCAATGTTGCACTGAATAGCACCAGTGTCATCCTCTGAGGTCTCCCCTTTTAATGATACATCATTTCTATCAAAAAGCCTCTCTAAAGGAACCAGTCCCCTTGGAATATAATTGATGGGTAGCTGCACAATGTTACGCTCTGCAATCTTATTTAGAAAATTACCCCCATAAAGATCTTCTTCAAAGACAGATTCTTGGTCGATATGCATCTCTGAAAATTCTTCGACAGTCTCCAGGAATTTCTTGATCTCAAGATCATCCTCGAATACCTTCCAATGTTTGACATTGTCAGGTATGGAGGGCCTATATTTTACTTCCACATCATATCTAAATTTGGGCAGCAAGGGTACTTTGAAATTTCCTGCTGATGTAGCCAAGGAATCTGCCATTGTGTTTTTCTCTCTTAGGACAAAAGAAATGTTGAATGCCAAGAAGAAACTATCAACTAGGTCCCACACCTCATTTCTGTAGCTTCTGAGTCGAGGATGCTTAGCCTGATAAGCGTTTCTAATTTGTTGGACCACCAACTCTGCATCACCGAACACTGCTACCTCCTGAATTCCCATTTCCATTGTAGCTCTTAACCCCAAGATGAGAGCTTCATACTCTGCCACATTGTTGGTAGCTTCAAATTCTATTTTGTATGACAGAGATATGGTTTCCTGAGCAGGTGACACAAAAACCACCCCAGCTCTAGCACCTTCCCTAGAGGAGGCTCCATCAAAGAACATTTTCCAGACTGGGGTGATGGAGGGAGGAAATTTAGGGGAAATGGTGGGTTGCTTTCTGAGTTTAAGAGGAGGTTTGGGAGCATTGGTGAGTTGTAGCACACTGGATCCTAAATCAGTGTCTAAGGCGAAAATGGGATGGTTGGTAGGATTGGCTTCATCATTGATTATATAGGCCAGTTGGGCTTCTCTGTATAGTCTTCTATGCTCTCCTCCAAACAGTGGGATAGTAGCATATGTGAGGTCCATCTGCAAGGTTCCCCCCAGTCCTTTTATCCAATATCTTGACAACAACATACCGAACTTGGGGGGGACATTGGCCACTACAATATCCATGACCACACTTTTCATGGGAAGCTGAAACAAGGTCACGACTAGGTCTTTGATAACTCCTAGACACTGAACCTTTTTGGAGTCAAAGGAATAGAGGTCATGATAGGATCGGGTGACTTCTAGACCTAACTCTTCCATGACAGTTTTGGGAATGAGGTTGTGAGAGGCCCCCGAATCCATCAAAAAGTTGTGCAGTACCTTGTCATGTATGTTCAAGGAAGTGTAGAATGGAGGGGATGAGTCATTCTTATCTTCTACCATAGGACCTAGAATAACTATAGGATTTTCATCTTGCAAATTGATGGAGTGTGTGGGAAGGCATGAGGCCTCGGACTGCAAAATCTCAGAGAAGCGTTTCTTGAACCCTTCATGTTTAATCAATTCGGTTAGGGGCACAAGGATTCTGATTTTTTGAATTTCATGCTCGAAATTAAAAGAAGACGAGAGCTTTGGAATTTCTCTTATTTCGGGAACATGACTCTGAACCACAGGAGAGGGGGATTGGGTCTTCTTACCTCTATGACTATCTGCTACTACATCAGAAAGATTCTCTATTCTAATGGATCTCTCAAGAACATCAGGTGCCACTATCTTTTTCTTAGACCTTAGATCATATCTGCCTTGGTTGCCACTAGCCTTGTCTCCCTTGCTCAGTTCATTTAGCTGACTGTCCATGAGGGAATCCTCATATGCTGATTGAGTGAGATGAGGAAAAGGAGGAGTGTCTCCAAAGCAATGGATTTCAGGATCAAGCTCGTTGGTTCCTTCTTCTTCCCCCTCGGCCACCAAATTGTTTTGGAAAGGGGCATGAATTTTTTGGTCTTCTCTGTCTCTTCCCCTCTCTCTTTGCACATTCAGGGGAGTGAAATTGTTTGGCCTCCTGAAACCTCCTTTGTTTTTAGCATTTAGAGGGCCCTTGTATGCTTGCCTCCCCTCGAATTTCATTCTCTCCATCTCTGCAGACAGAGACTTCACCATATTGGTCAGTTCATCCACTTGAGGGTGGGGCACCGATAGGCCAGAAGTTGAGGCTTCCGACCTTCCCTTTCTTTTGTTCGCGTTGGCCTTTTTCCTCAATCTGTAAACTGCTAACACATTGGATTCCACCTCTATGGTTGCATCTTGCATTTGGGCTAAAGAAGTGGCTCTTCTTTCTCTCAATAGAAGACAGAAATCGGGGTCGAACGCACTAGCATAAGAAATTTTGGCTGAGGCTTTTGAGGGTTTTATTTCAGTAGGAATTTTATTATACATATTATTAAATATTTTGAAGAAGTCGGAGACAGACTCTCCATCCATCTTCTTCAAAGACCCGAAATCTATCATGTAATACATAAAATCCTTCCTATCTCCCCACTGCCTCAGGAAAGCACTATCCAGAGCTTCGATCCTAGCAATAAGTCCAGGGGCCAGTCCTCTAAACCACTTCCTCACCTCACCGTCCAAGCTCTGGACGAAGACTCTCATCCATACATCTTCATTTTCAATGTTGAGGTTGTCTACGTAACTATAGAAAGCAGCCAAGTTCTCTTCCGCAGTTACATCCCCTTCTCCGGTGAACTTGGGCATGTATTTCAAGTAATCTCCAGCAGGGAGAGGATTCATAGGATGAGGAAGGATTAAGGGAGAATATAAGGCAGTGACTATGGCGTCCATTCTATTTAGAGGGGGATTAGCACCAGCCATAGGGATATTAGGTGGAGGAGAGATTGGGGGAGAAGGGGTTCGCGAAGGGGCTACTGGGAATGAGTCTCGAATTGGAGTGGGAAACAAGAGGGGATTTAAGGAGAAGTCTAACAAACTCAAGTCAGCTGGTGTTCCTCCTCATGCAGGAGTGGGGAAATATTCTGTAATCTTGGGTCTATTCCAAGGTGCAGCTTTAGAGGAAAGGGGAGTGACAAGGATTTCTCCCTCCAATCCCAGACCAGGAGGGGAAAACTTGGCAGGAACACTCCCGAAATGTAGGAAATGGGAAACCTCCGAAGGAGGTCTATTAAGAAACCGAGGAGGAGAAAATGGAGTTCTCACAGAAGAGGATGACAGATTACCTATTTCGGCGATGGAATATTCTTCTTCAGAGTTCTTTCCTTTTCTGAGAACCACCTCCAGATCAGTTTCAAGTGTAGCTAGAGGCAGCTGTGGATGAGACTGCGTGTGTCTGCCTCTGAAAGCCACAATTAATAGAGCAGGTTCTCCCCAACGGAGTTGTCACAATGGAGTCGCCAGGTGCACAGTAGCAATCTTCAAAGGCTCTGATACCCGATGCACCTTTGGAATCAGAGGTTCAATGTCGTTCAATCGCGGGGAAAATTTTCAGCTTCGTCCCCGGCAATGGCACCAGAAATGTTGGCAACGGAAGTCACCCCTGGATTGCTTGCAGGGGCAGAGCTCGACGCCCATTATTTTTTATGTCACGATTATTTTGAGGGGTGATCAAATGGGTAGAGACTCGGGATGGAATCAATCTAGCTCGGGGACCAGGCCTGGTATGTAAAGAACAAAGGAGGTCTTGATCTAACTTCAGTCAGTAGATGATTATAAAATGTTCAGGTGGAAGACTTGGTGAGAGGAGTGGACAAAACTACTATGGGCAATGGGCCTTTCAACAGCTTGCAGAAGAAAAACTCTAAACACAAGATCCTCTTGATTCAGAGTTTCGGGTAACTGAAGGGGAGACTTGACTGGATCCTCCAATTCCAAGTCATTCAGCGCTAAGAAAAACATAGAGACCGATTAGAAACAACGCGACTGTTACAGTGATCCAACCTACATCATCCTATAACAGTCACAACTCGACTGGATCTTCGAATTCTGAGCAGTTCTAATACAATATGAACAAAGACATGGAAAGAAGTTGACATTCATAAGGCAAGAAGTCTCAGATGTTAATACACAACCAGAATAACCAGTGCTTCATTAAAGCATTTACAATCGGGAGCCTTGCTCAACCATCGACCCTCACCAAAATGGCAAAAACGCCTACATATACTGAAAACAACCCCCGCAACAACATTGAGATGTTGCATTAAAATATTTGTGTTTGCATGGCTTCTGACAACCTGGACCTGCGGTCTCCGAATGATCGTGCACCCATGGCAGACACAATTAGACTCTTGATAGTCCCGTGGGCGAATCGACGTGCTTTTAATTCGTCGCCAGACTTTCCCTTTATGGCGGAGATGATGTCCAACCACCACCAACTACCTTAATAACTGCTTCCTTGGGATTGAGGTTATCCCCACCCAACTCGGTATCTTTGGGATGTGGAGGACCCCTCGCACTGCCACCTGGGTTAGCTGAACAACTCGATGAATAGATGTCGAGGCCAGCGCGAAGTCTAGGTTGCATACTGGGGGTGGTGGATTCATAATAGAGATGACGGGGAATAATGTCGTAGGGAGATGATGGGGAAGTCATAAGGTGACGGGAGTGAAGGAGGAGGGGAGGTGATTTGGGAGATGAAGAACACCTGGCATGAGGTGTCAGGTGAAAAATGGGAAAAAAGGGAAAAGGGTGCCACGAAGATGGATGGACATGTGACGTGGAGAGAGGGAGACACATGGTAGCTAGCAAGAGGACGATGGACTGAGGAGGGGCCATGTCATGAGGTCAAGTGGAAGACAAGCTGCAGGGGAGAGGTGGCTCAGAAGGTGACATGACGGGGGGAAGGCCCCACATTGATTAGAAAGCGGAGTGGCTGAGAAGGGTGGGATTGCCTATGCACTGTTGATCTGGGCACTTTGATCTTGGTCATTGGGAACATGCGCGCCTGATTCCGGAACCCCCCCCCCCTTATT